>LNAC01000109.1:3954720-3966651 GCA_002007465.1 Ailurus styani
CGGCGCGAGCGGGGCGGGGGCGGGTCGGCCGTGCCCGCTCCGGGCCTCCCTGCGGATGCTGTCACCTGCCCCGTCCCGAGCCTCTGTGTTTGGCTTTCTGCTTCCTGCGGGCACGCGGCGAGTGATTCCCAGCTACCCCCACCTCTCCCCGGATCGTCAGATGGAGCCCCNCCCCCCCCCCCCGCAAGCGTGCAAGGTGGCAGCTTGCTAGAGCCAGAGCCGTGAGAGCTAAGTTGCCAGCACTCGTCTCCCCTCCTCCTCCTGCCGTAATGACTTCCCGATTTTGAAATGCGGGGTTGCAGTACTTCTCCCTTTCTCTCCGCTCTACCTTTAGATTCAGAGGAGCCACCCCCCCACACCTGGGTGCAAATCAGGGAAGGAGTGGAGGTCAGGTGGTCACTCGGGTGGGGCCTGGGGGACCGGTGCGGTGTGATGCGGGGTTTGCATTCGTTGCAGGGAAGGAGAAAGCGAGCGAGCTCGTGGCGCCCCTCGTTCGGTGAATGTTTATGGGGGACTGAGTCCATCCCGAGAAAAAACGTGGGATCTGTGCCCTTAAGGCGGTCCTGTCCCCGTGCGCAGAATCAGGCCACATGGCCGTACAGGGTCCCAGCAGAGAAAGGGGCATTCTGGAAGTGGGAACGGCGCGAGACGACTCCACTGGGTGTTTCTGTCTGTCCTGAAACAGTTCTGAGAAGCGGGAAAGCTACTTCAAATCAGATGCCGCTGTGCGTTCTCTTAGTGGGGACACGGCATTCCCCCCAGGGCTCCTGCCGAAAACATTTTGGGGGCTTTGGGAAGCTGAACCTTTTCGTCCAATCTTTTTTTTTTTTTTTTTTAAAGCTTATTTGTTTAGAGAGAGCACAAGGGGGCGAGAGAATCTCCAGCAGACTCCACGCTGAGTGTGGAGCCCGATGGGCTCCATCTCACGACCCTGAGGTCATGACCTGAGTCCAAACCAAGAGTCGCACTTAATGGTGCCCCGTCACCTGGTCTTTATCACACATACACGCAAATACTCCCTAAGTGAAGGAACTGCGGGGTGGTTGTTTTGTTTTTTCCCTTTCGTGTGTAGGAGGTATTTTCCCCGGGAAGTGGGGAAATGACAGAAAGAAAATGGGACAGTCTGCATTTGGGATTGGGCAGCTGACCGTGGATGTGCTTGGGTTGTGGCTGACGGCTCCAGCTCAGGGCTTGAGGGCGAGGGCCCTGGCTCTGCACTTGCTCGGCTTTAGGTCCCCTTGGAGAGGCAGGTACAGGAGGGCAGGTTCAGCAGAGATGTGGAGACTGATCGCTGTGGACAGAGAGGCTGACGAGGAGGAAATGAGCAAATAGAACTGCTCCGAGGTTCCCTTTTTGCGCTCTTCTTGGCTTCATCCTGATTTCCCATGTGAGAATCGATGCTTGGTGCTCAATGTTATTTGACCTATAAAAAATATTTCTAGAAAACGTCCCTCCAGGATGGATTCCCCCTGCCTCCGAAGGCACTCCCAGAATCTCAAAGAGGGGTGGTGACCCTGAGAGCCGCTCACGGGCCAGGAGCCTCACCCACGGGTTCAGAGTATTTAAGAGCTCATTGCCTTTGCTCTTACCGTCCTTCTTCTGGGGCACCCAGCTCCGACACGTTCCCTTGGGCGCCCACGTTCTTGGCTTCTGCCATTTTCTTTGCCCACATGGATTATTCCCAGTACAAGTGGGTGTCCCATTGCTTTTTCGTTTTTCCTGTTTCCTGGACATTTGCAGCCCAGACGATGTTTCTTCCAGTTGCGGGATTCCTGCCCCCCCCCCAATCTCAGGATGACAGGCCCTCCCCTCCCTCTGGCCTCCGGCCTCCCCATTCTCCACCCAGGCCCGCCCCCTCCAGACCTGGCGGCTCTCCCCAGCCAGGCTCAGCCTCTGCCTCCTGCCCCCGGCTGGGCACTAACTCTGCCCCCCCCAGCCCTGCTTCCTGCCCCTTCGCACCCAGCTCACCGTGTCACGGGTCCCCAGAACTAACCTGTCCTTGCGTGCGTCCTCACCGAGCCGCCTCCATCCCGCGCTCCTCAGTAACCACCTCACCCCCCGCCCCCCGCCTCTCCCTGCTGGGCCAGCTGCACCCGTGCTGGGGAGAGAGCAGCGAGGCCAAGTAGGTAAACAGCTGTTTCTGTGGGGTGGGGGGAGTGCCTCAGGTGGCCGGGAAGGCACGGACCAGATGCTTTGTCCCTAGATTCCCCCGAGAAGGCGTCTTGACGATCCAGAGGAAGGAAGAAGAGGCTGGTATCCCAGGAGAAGCGAGTTTTGTTGCTTGCTTGTTGTGGGTTTTCTTTTTTCTTTTTTTTTTAAGGTTTTATTTATTTATTTATTTGACAGCGAGATCACAAGCAGGCAGAGAGGCAGGCGGAGAGAGAGGAGGAAGCAGGCTCCCCGCTGAGCAGGGAGCCCGATGAGGAACTCCATCCCAGGACCCTGAGATCATGACCTGAGCCGAAGGCAGAGGCTTTAACCCACTGAGCCACCCAGGCGCCCTCTTGTGGGTTTTCTTTTGAAGGTTTTAACTACCTCTTGATGGTGGCAGAGACGGAGGGAAGGGTAGATGGATATTTGGCCGTGAGACCCGGTGCCTGGTGACTTTGGGCCTGAAGAAGAATGAAAGGCAGGTTCTTGCCCCCCCCCAGGCGGTTTTTTTGTTAAACAGAGAAAGTTGTCACTCACGCAGCCCCTCAGGATGACATGGCTTCCGTGGTGGGGGCAGGGACAGGGGTTACCCAGGTGTGGTTTGACGCTCACCCTGAGAAGGACAGCCTTTACCTCAGCTTTGAACGTGACGTTGCTTTAACTCTTTCACGCGGAGAAAATGAGCTGCACTTTGGATTTTGCTGTTCCAGCCCTGGTTCCCGCCTCCCAGTCCTGCTGGCCGTGCCCCGCTGGGATGGGGTGGCAGATCTGTAGCTCTAAGATGTGGGGCCTCTGGATAAACTTAGGGAACAAATAGGCTCTGCCTGTTTCTGGGGGAAGAGGTAGCCGTTGCGAGGGGTTTAGGTCCCTAGCCCCATGCCTGATCCCCGAGGGCAGCAGGATCCAGGTGGTTTCTAACTAGGGTGACAGGTAGCTTCCGTCCTGGCTCGCTAGGGGCTGCCTGGAGCATAAGTAAGTGGGACGAAGAGCGAGAACCCTTGGAGGGGCTCAGGGTCAGGGGGGACATCTGGAGCTCGAGTAGGAATGTCTGCCGGGGAGGGCGTGTTGGGGATGGTGGGGAGCTGGCCAGCCCTGTGCCGTCCCCGTTCTTTGGAGTGGGGTGGGTATCTGTGGGTTGTGCTCTGTCTTTAGGACTGGCAGAGAGGTAGCCGGGAAGGATGAATCCTCTTTGGGACATGGTGACCTGGGGTGTCCCTTTGTCAATTCAGGGGACTCCAGAGGTCCTCCCTGCCATTGCCCTGACCCCCCCTAAGCCTGGGGTGCAGGGGGGCTGGGACTTGAACTGGCCATATTTGGGGGCACAGTGGGGGGACTGTGTTCAGCCTCCCAGTTGCTGGGACGGATACCCAGGCTGGGCCGCAGAAGCACGCCCCCCACTGCTCGGGGCTGTGGCGTGGAGGTCAGGGAAATCAGCAGAGAGCCGTGGCCGCAACATGGAGTAGGGATGCTTCTGGGCTCCTGGCCAACGGAGGGCAGAGGTGTGGAGAGGTAGGAGCAGAACGTAGGTCCCCAGAGCCCAAGAAGGGACAGTCCCCTCTCCCGGAGCAGGTCTGAAGGGCAGGGGGCCGACGAGAGCTGGCCCGGCAGAGCACGTGGGACGGCGACCCACAGGCTGCTGCTGCACTTGCCTGAGTCTAGGCCCTTTCTTGTCTCGTGTGCTTCTGTTCCAGCTCTTCGAAAAGCAAGGAGCTTTCTCCGGGATCTGGGCAGAAAGGCAGTCCAGGCTCCAGCCAGGCGACGCCCGGTGCAGGGTCGCAGCCAGGGGCACAAGCAGGCCCCGGCCCCAGCCAGCCGCCCCCAGACCAGAGCCCGCACACTCTCCGGAAAGGTACGTCACCGCGACCCTTTGCACGGGTCTCCGGCCGGGGACAGCTGTCACCGTGCCTGGACACTCCTTTTCCTCGCTTAGCGTGGACATTGAAAGGCCATGTGACTTCGTGGAAAATCCCTGGGCTGGGCGTTAGAGCTTTGGGGAGTTAACCGACTCCAAGAGGGACCACTTCATCTCTTCCTCGTGTCACTCATCTGTACAGCGGGCTCACTTGGGGGGCTAGGCAGGGTGTCGCATCCCCAACACCGAGACCTCTGTGCAGACAGCACTGCGCACGATGACAACGCGTCTTCCAAGACCCTGCCGGGCCCTACCACCACCTCTGAACATGCTGTCTGGGGGCTTGTGCGGGGGCCCCATGCCCCGAGCTGGGGCCTGGCACGGCTGCCTGCCCCTGGCATTGTTTCTAGAAGGTGACATGGAGCAGGGGATTGGGATTTTCACCCCTGGAGTCCTGGCCTTCCGTGTTTCTGGAAGCCTGAGGGTCTCTGCACTGATCCGGGGCACCCAGCCCAGAATCTGCCCGGAACCCACCCTCAGTGGCCCAGTTACTCTCTCTGGAATGACCTTCCCAGAGCTAGGGACGTGGTCTGCGGTGACATTTCGTAAATGGGGAGCTGCAGACTGTGTACTTAAAACTTTCTGTCTGTTCTCACCTTACGTTCTCTGTTAGCCAAGTCCTGAACTTAACTCAAAGTCACACCTTGTTAAGTTTGTTCTCGGTTCAGGCCTTTCCAGCTTCCAAGTGTGGCTTTGGCCTCAGGCTTCATGGACTAGGGCGGCTCCCCTTGTCCCCCCGAGCCTCCGCAGCACGTCCCTGCTGGGCTCCCTGGCTCTGGGCTGCGGTGGCAGGTGCCGGGCCCTTCCATGGGGCCTTTGTTCCCTGCTCCCGCCCTGGACAGCCTACGGGGATGTTTTGAGCCCCTCGTGTGTGCAGAGCTCTGTGCTGGGCCCCAAGGGTGCAGAGCCACAGGCAGGAAGGGAGGCGTGGGCGCGTGGTTCAAGGGCACTTGGGAGGGTATGGGGACTCCCTTCCAGACACAGGAGCTGGGGCACTGTGGTGGCAGTGGGACTTCAGCGCCCCGGCGCCCTCGTCCAGCAGCCGGGGGCCCCCCTGTGGTCCAGACCCACTTTTCTGTCCATCTTTGTGTGCAGAGCTTTTAAGCCTCCCTCCGGCCCTGAGAGGTCGGGTGTCGAGTGAGCCACGCGTGGTGTCTGATGGGCTCAGGACTCTGAAGTCGGAAGTCAGGTGGTAGGGAGTGCAGCCTGGGTGACTCGCGTCCCTCCCCCAGGGGGCGCTCGACAGCTCCTAGACCCCCTGCGAGAGGTACACCTTTCTCCTCCCCCGGGGCCACCAGCGCCTGCTTAACTTCTTAGTGTTTTTAAGCGCTTTGGGTGTTTCCACACCGTGTCTCCAGTTTTATGTCCTGGCCAAGTTCTGTCGCCACCAAGGAGGGGTAAATGTCCTCTCGACCCTGGAGGCGTCCTCTGGTCCTCAGCTCTGGCTCGTGCAGGAGCCCTGGTGGAGCCTGGTGCCTGGGGGCCCTGCTGGCTGGCCGCCCAGGGAGGATCAGCCCCTCAACTGTGCCGGGAGCTCCGGGAGCAGGGCCTGGGAGAGGCCGCCCCGACCTTGGCTCAGATTGCTAAGTGTAGGACGGGTCATGATTCTGTGACACCCTCCCGTGCACGGTGCCGGGTGAGTGCCACACCGCGTGGGGGGTCGAGTGCCCTTCCTCTTGCGGAGCGGAGGTTTCCATCGACGGTCGGGGCGTGGGGTGGTCAAGGCGAGAGAGGGAGCCCAAGCCACGCTGGAGAGACCGTGTCCTTGTCTTGTCCACATGCCCACGGCCAGAGCCTGGGGAGCACGTGCCTTCGTCAGACTAGATCTCAATCCACGGGGGGTGGAGGGGGCAGCGGAGCTGGCAGAGAAGAGTGCCCGAGGCCTCCTTGAGCACCTGCCAGACAGCTTCTTCTGGACTTAGCGCCGTGCATGGCGGCCCTCGCTTAATCCTCACGCTAGTGATCATTGTCTCAAAACATTTGCCCGTGGACGGGCTCATCCCAGCGTCCGGTTCTGCCCTTCTTACCGGGTCGTCGTCAGTGGAAGGCGTCAAGTGTTTGGCATCGAGTGGCACGATCGAGTGAATAGAAGGAGGGGTGAAGGCAGAACGAAGAGCGGGAGCGCGCAGGACACAGCTCTGCACGGTCCATGCCCGGAGGGCGCGAGTCGTGGAGGAGGACTCGGGGCACACGGGATTCAGAGGAGTGACGGGGCAGGACAGACAAGTGGCCGGAGGACGCGGTCGTCTGTGGCCCTCCCGGCATCGGGGAGCCAGCGTGGGCAGGCTCAGCCAGAGTCCATTTCCTGCCCCGCCACGCCCCCCCAGCCCCTGCCCTGCACGCTCCAGTGTCGCCCCTCCCGGACCCTGTGTCACCGACTCCCCCCCCCCGGGTCCCCGATACCTTTACCACGGCGGAGTGAGGAGAGGACACCGGGCGGCCAGCCCTGGCCTGTGCCCGGGAAATGTGCTCCCCGCTCTGGCGAGGGCCGCGTGTAAATGGTGGCAGCGGCCCAGGGAAGACGAGGAGAGATTAGGGAACAGATGGGGAGACATGGAGACCTGCAGTCTGAGGTGAATTTTTAAAAACCGCATAGGCTGCTCGCGGGGCGGCGAGCGCCGGGGGCCTGGGCGAGGGGGCGGTGGGTGGTGGCCGTGCTCCCAGGCTCGGGGCCAGCGGCTCCGTCTCACGCCCTCGTGCGTGCGCTTGTGTTTTCTCTTCCAGTGTCCAAGAAGCTGGCTCCGATTCCACCCAAGGCCCCCTTCGGCCAGCCCGGGGCTGTGACCGAGCAGTCCGCCGGCCAGCCGTCCCCGCTCAGCCTGTCCCCCACCCCACCGAGCACCCCTTCGCCCTACGGACTGAGTTACTCCCAGGGGTACTCCCTGGCCTCGGGCCAGCTCTCCCCGGCGGCCGCGGCGCCTCCTCTGGCCTCCGCCGCCGGCTTCACGAGCACCGCAGCCAAATCCCGGCCCACCCCGAAGCCCCGCCAGAGACCCACCCTGCCGCCCCCTCAGCCTCCCACAGTCAGCCTGCCAGCCCCGAGTCCGCAGTCCACGGAGCACCCCGTGCTGGACGGCCTGGCCCCCGGGGAGAGCATGTCCACAGGTAACCAAGCCGCCGCGCCGCCGCTTTCCCACCAACCTCAGCCGGGCGCGCCCAGCGGCCGGGGTCCCGGGTGCCATGGCCCGTTAGCACGTCTGTCTGCCCCGGGGTGGCTGGGCCGAGGCCTCGCGTGGCTTATCCGATCGCCTTGGGAGGCCCCCCAACATGAGGCCGGCGGACAGCAGGCCCGGGATCCAGACTGTCCTGCAGAAGGGCTTCTTACGGGATTTCCCCAGGGGAACGCCCGCCAGTGCGGGGCTCTGCTCCTGTTCTCCATCTGGGGGTTGAGCACCGAGTACCTGGAGGGGGTGATCGGTGCTTCGGGAGAGGCGGGGGGGCGGGGGTGCTGGCTTATGAGCGCAGACCAGCCGGCATCTCAGCGAGGCGAGGCATTTGCGGCTCTCCTGGGAGAGAGTTCTGGAGTCTACGGAGGCACAGACCCTTATCCTGAGAACAGAGGCCAAGATCCAAAGACATTTTTTGCTATGAATGGAATAGGCCTTATTAGAAACATGCATTTCCAGCAATGTTTAGAGACGGGTCAGTTTCAGGGAAGATGCCGGTCCCCCTGGTTTTTTGAGGAGCTTATTGGTCAAGCTCCACCACTAAATTTAGTCTTGCTTTAAGTTTAAAAGACAGAGATGGAGGTACCCCCCTGCCCTTGAAAATATAAAAGTGTGAAATCACAAACACACAGCACGTTGAGCGAAAACCGTTCATTGGTTGGAGAAGGGGACGTTTTTTGCAGCGTCTCCCTAGATACTCTGACCATGTGATGGCGGAGACTCGGGGCGTGTGCGCGGTGACCTAGAGCCAGGCCAGCCTTTTCCTTGTTCAGGGAGGCAGGCAAAGCCCTGGCCTGTGTCCTGGCACAGAAGTGGGCCGTGTGTCACCAGGCGGCAGAGAGCCCAGCTGTGTCCAGGGCTATCCCGAGAAGCAGGTGGGGAGCACACTCACCCCAGATACGTGCACACAACACGCAGATGCCCCCCCATGCACACACACACAACCCATGCCTGCACACGGTTTACACGATTACCGGATTCTTACACGAGTACAAACCACACACACCCCAGATACGTGCACGCAACACACAGAGGCCCCCTAACCCACAACCCATCCCTGCACACGGTTTACATGATTACTGGATTCTTACATGAGTACAAACCACACTCACCCCAGATACGTGCACACAACACGCAGATGCCCCCCCATGCACACACACACAACCCATGCCTGCACACGGTTTACACGATTACCGGATTCTTACACGAGTACAAACCACACACACCCCAGATACGTGCACGCAACACACAGAGGCCCCCTAACCCACAACCCATCCCTGCACACGGTTTACATGATTACTGGATTCTTACATGAGTACAAACCACACACACCCCAGATACGTGCACGCAACACACAGATGCCCCCTAACCCACAACCCATCCCTGCACACGGTTTACACGATTACCGGATTCACACACATGCGTACAAAGCACACATACCCCAGATATGTGCACGCAGCATGCAGAAGTCACACACACACACACACCCCCTTCCTGCAGACACACATACCGGATTCACACACACACGCATACAAACCACACACTGCAGATACACACGTGCACAACACACAAGTACATGTCACCTGCACACGCACCGCATCCACACACTGCACCCCCGCTCACGCACCTGCACACACCTGTCTACGTGCTTCAAAGGACCGTGTGGTCCTAGGTCGTCGGCGCCCTGGGATTTCTGACGGGGATTGTCCTTTGCCGCCTCTGCTTCTGTCCAGGAGTGAGGTTTCCCCCTCGATCAGGTGGAAGGGTGGGTGACCTTGTGGGGTTCGGCTTCTGGTGCCCCTGACAGGGCTCGCCCAATTGGAGTGTTTGCGCTGGGTCGGGAGATCGAAGTGTCGGGAGCAAGCAGCCTCTGGTGGCTCGGCGGCGTTATTTTTGGATGTGACGTTCACGTCGAAAGTCCAGCTGCTGCTGTCTACCCCGAGACTTACCGAATATTAAGGAAATTCCTCCCCAGAAGTTGACAGCCCCCCTTCCTGCTGGTAGTTGGTGGTGCGCGTTTCCCACGTGAGCCTCCGTGGGAGGGGCCCCAGGTGACAGCAGGAGCTCAGAGTCGCCCCGAGTCAGCCCGAGGGCCGTTCCTCCCCACCCATCAGCCCCCCACGTCTCCAGCCGCCCCAGGGAAGGGCTGCTGGGGAACGTGGATGCTGGAAGCATCGGTGGGAACACATGGGAGTTGAAACTGGGGGCCCAGAGTGGGCGACCGAAGTGCCCCGCCTCCCGCTGAGCTCTTCCGGCACAGCTGACCTGGAGCCTAAGAGCGCTCGGCCTCCACACCGTGGTGCGTCTGTCGTGTTCTCTGGCAGCAGGCTGTCGTTCTGTCCGTCCGCACGGCCTTGGCGGTGCAGCATCTGTGACGCTTCGGTGCGCCCCACCCGACCCCCTCCCCACCCGTGATCCTCGGCGTAGTTGATTGTCACAGTCCCGTTTCATCGTGTTTATGCCTCTCTCCGAATCCTGTCGTTGTGTTCCTGCAGCTGTGTGACATGAGGGCCGCAGTTGTGGATACGTGTGAGGGGGATTTCAGGGTAAGCGGCCCCAGCCTGCCGCGCCCCGGCGCTCGCTCGGCTCTGCATGTGGCTCAGCCCTCCCCGCGCATGGCAGCTCCGCTCCGTGCCTCCCCCCGGCCTCGGGGGGGGGGGATTCTGGTCCAGGGGCTCCTCTGGCTTTCGGGGGGATCACTGGCCGCCTCGGGTCTAGCTGGCTTCGCACTAGGAGACGGGGAGGAAGTCCGCACGCAGGCTTCGCGGGCTCTCCCCTCCTCTGGCTCTCAGGCACCGGGTCAGCCCCGCCGTCCCCTCCCCCTCTGGCCTAGTACCCCAGGGCTCCCAGGGGTGTCCTTCCTGGGGCGTCTCTGTCCTTGGATCGCCTGACGCAGGCCTTGGAGCCCGGTGCCCCACAGGCTGCCTCTGCCTTGGCTTAGAGAAGTGTCCCCAGGAGGGTCCTGCCCGGCCCCAGGGCATGGTCTCCACTGCAGAGGTGGGGGCGGGTTCCCCGCGGCCATGAGGTCGTCCTGGCCAACCCCCCCTTTCCGAAGTGGGTTCTAACTTGTCTTCCTTGGGTCTGACACAGCGGGCGAGCCCGGAAGGATCCACAGTGGTGGGCTTCAGTCCTGGGTTTGTGTCCCCCGGGGTCTGTGGCCGGCTGGCTCCTTTCTCGGTTTTCGGGGAGGTTTCTGCCTGCTCTCCTCTGCCACACGGAGCCCGTGTTCAAAATTAAAACCAAGGGCCAATCAGGTGTTCTTGTCACAGTCCGGGGCGGCCAGAGCAAACCAGGGGAGGGCCTTCCCCCTCCAGTTCCTTCCCCCAGGGCCCGCCCTCCAGGGCCTCCACGAAAGGCTGCTAAGCCCTTGGTCCTGTGGAGACTTGGGGCAGGCACCACGCAAGGGTGTCCCCTGCCCGCCCGCCCACCGCTCTCATTCCCGAGGCTTCTGATCCAGCGGTCAGCGGGGGCTTCTCTCCCTCCATCCTGCTCCCTGGCCACTGAGCTGCCTTCCCCGAGGGTGTAAGGGAACGGCCAGGATCTCAGCGAATCCGTCTGGTTCAAACCTGGCATCCCGCTTGGTGATCCCGCTTTGGCCTGCAGGGAATGTAGGCCTGAAGCCACAGTCGCTGCGAGAGAGATGGGATTTGAAATCCAAGTGGCGGAACTCCCGCTGCAGGGCAGGTGGGCCAGGCTGGGCGCGGAAGGGTGGGCGGCAGCAGGAAGGGCAGGACCCAGGCCTCTGCAGCTGCCCCCTGCGGCGGGAGGAGCCAGTGTCACCGGCAGAGCCGAGCCTAGGCCCCCGGCTCTGTGCCCAGGCGGTGGGATGGAGACAGGAAGGACGTTTTCAGGACTGGGGGGTGGGGAGGGGGTGGGGACAGAGGGACCTCTGTCCCACAGCTTCCATGTTTGTATGTCTTTCAGTGCAGCGTCCAAATGTCTGTCTGTGCATCTGGTACAGTACGTCTAGGCTCGAATGTTGATTTACAAAAAATGCTTAAGAAACCAGCCCACCCACCCCAGGCTGAGCCAGGGCTGCCCCCGGTCTAGGAACGCCCTCTCCCCCCCCACCCCCACCGCGTTGTCTGGGGTCCCAGGAGCACAGCAAGGCCAAGTGGGGCCAGAAACGAGGCAGGTCAAGGAGGGGGTGACACGGTCAGTCAGGGTCCTTGGTTCTGGGGCCCACCGCGCTTCCCCAGGGTCCACAGGCTCAGCCTCCCCCCCCCCACCCCCCGCACCGCCTCTGTGGCTTTTGCCTTAGAGCTGCCAGCTGGAAGGAATGGCCTGGCTTTGCCAACTCGCAGAGGTCCGCATCTCCAGATGCTGAGCTCTGCTGCCCCGGGCAGTCTTTCTGAGCATCTCCAGAAGGACCTTTCAGTGCCGGCAGGGAGGACGTAGTGGGAGGGGAGCAGCTGCCCCGATGCCGAGAGGTGGGGTCTCCCCGCGGCCTCCGAGGGGCGGCCCTCCGCTCGCCTCCAGCAGCCACGAGAAAGGTCTGTGTCAGGTGTCAGGGCGAGGGCACCATCTCTGGCCTCCCCCGGCTGTTCACGGACGTGGAGAACAGGTGCTTTTCCACTGCCTGCTGCCCTCGGTTCCTGAGGCGTGCCCCGAAAGCAGCCTCGCCCCCAGGTGTGTGGAGGACGCGGCCCGGGGGCTGCAGCGCGCTCCTCCTTGGACTTCCGCAGCGGGAGGGGCTCGGGG
>LNAC01000109.1:3971868-4055411 GCA_002007465.1 Ailurus styani
TCCCCGCCTGTGGGTGCCCCCTTACCTCGGCCAGCTCACACGCTCCCAGCAGCGAACCCACCAGCCTTTCAACGGCGGGGCCGGACACCTCCGCCCCCTTCTGAAGGCACTTGGCAGGAATCAGGCTGGGAGGGCAGCACAACAGTTCAACAGTGAACATGAAAGACTTTTTTCATGTGATTCAAGTTCAAGCGTCTAGTGCAGAACCACAAACTCCTCATAAACACAAATTGTCACTTAGAGGAAAAAGGAGTCAATTAAAAAGAGCCAAACTAAGCCCCCCAGGCCATGGTAAGGGACCTGGCGGGTGGGCGCTGCCCGTGGTGGGGGCAGGCCGGGACAGACCCCAGGCAGAGAGACAGACCACCTTCCTGCCCGGTACAGGAGGGGTCAGCCCTGTGCCAGCCGCTGCTTGGGGACTCGGCCCCGGACTGGTTTTGTGGAGAATCTCAAGACCAGAACAGAACCACAAAGAGGGCGGAGAAGAGACCCGTATGAACATGGGTCCTGGCCGCTGGTTTCCGCCCTGGAAAGGCGGTGTCGGGGGTCAGGGTGTCATCGAGGTTGGGGGGGGGTGCTGACGCTCACCTCACGTGCTGTAGCAGCTGCTGGCACTGGTTGTGATACAGCTGGAGCCAGGCCTTAAGCTGGGTCGGGGCCACCACCAGCAGAGGGGGACACGGCTTCCCCAGGGATGCCTGAGACAAGGGACACCAGAGCCCGAGTCCGTGACAAGAATTGGCTCCAAGTGGCAGGAGGTGTGGCTGCGGATGTGCAAGCCACCAAACTCAAACGTTAGGAAGATTGAAGCCCACACTCACCAGAGCCCGTTCTCTCTGCNGGGGGGGGGGGGGGGGGAGAAGGGGACATGGCGTGAGCCGCGGTCAAAGTCGGCTCTCCGCCAGGCGTCCGAGTTCTGGAGTCCTCCTCCCTCCCTACTGGCCGGCATCCACCAACGCTGCCGTGGGCGGTGTGACCAGGGCGGGGGCAGGGGACCCAGTGGGCCCGGGGACGGCAGGCCCCCCGTCTCTGGCTGAGGTCCCCTCGGAGCGGGACAGTGGGGCGCACGGAGGGGCGAGGTGGCTCCCCTGCAGTGACTGCACCCGTGAGAGGAAAAGCCGGCACCGGGGGCAGCCCCGCCACCCGCTGGGGCCCCATCGTCCTCCGCCACTCACTGTGTGGTGGTCCGCGTGCAGGTGGGACACGAACACAGCGGCGAGGGCGCCCAGGACCCTGTCCACCTCGTCTCCGTAGTGACGGCACAGCTGCCCAAACGTGCCTTCGCCACAGTCCAGCAGCAGGGACCTGTTGGGGCTGCGCACAAGAGCAACCGTCATGCCGCTAGGAAAGGCTCCGAGGTCTGGAGGGTTTGCGTTTCAGGTTGAAGAGCAGGGAGCGGCTCTGTGCTCCCTACGTCTTCCAGAACCCCTCATGCTCATTCTGAGAAGCTTCTCTCAACACAAAGGCCATTTCCAACATCCAAGTTCATCACACGAAAGGGACTCATTAACCATGGGACTCTAAAACCTCTGACCATGTGCGGAGTCCCCAGACCCACACACATGGCAGCAGCAGTCTGGGGAACGCGAGGGCGAAGCCACGTAGCCCCAAGGAGGCACCTCGGATTGTTTAAACTGAACGGGGCGACGCCCCCCACGGGAGATCGGCTACGGTGGACCTGCTGCCCGTCAAGCCCCAGGGAGGACAGGCCGGGCCTGCCGAGCCGCTTCACTACATCTCCTCGGCGGCGAGAGAAGCGTGGCCCACACGGTGTGTTTCTGCTAGCGGGGTGCACTTCTAAGCGCTGTGACAAGCGAGCATGTTAGCCGCTTGGTTGCCCTCCGCCGCCAGCCTCCAAGATGACGAAGCAAAATTTCAGAGCTAGCCTGCCACGGGCACAGTCTGACTTCCTGCGGACGTACGTGCACACGGCTCCTGGCTCAGACTGACCTCTCTGCGGGCAAGGCCACCAGGCACACCCAGGAGAATCCACAGTCCAGGGGCTGAACACGAGACCAACGCACACACCCAGCAGCTGTCCCCCCACACCCACAGTCACCAGTTAGGGCGCGGCCCAGCCAGCGGTGTAGACACCAACTCATGCTCCGGGTCCGCCCCTGACCAGCTGTGGGAACTAGTAACCTCTTCGAAGGTTAGTTCAGTGGTCAAGGAAATGGGCAACCACGACTTTGTAGGCTTACTGTGCAAATTCAGGGACATCACTTGTTAGCAAAGTGCACGGCCTACAGCAGAGCTGGCTGGCTGTCTGTCAACAGACAGGACAGGGGATGAGGTCTGGTGAGTCCCAGGACCTGTTAAAGGCATTCACGCCCTCGACTCCCACTCTGGGTGCTCGGGCCAAGGTGACAAGCGTTTGCGCTTTCACACGGCTGCATCGTCAACCTGGCGTGGGCTGGGGGTTTGGGGGTGGGGGCGGGACACGTGTGCCCCCCCGCGCATGGAGGCTCCTGGGGGAGCAGCAGCACCTTATGTTGACGAGCGTGGCACTGACGTTTCGAATCTTCATCGGGATGGCAGAGCCCGTTCCAAGGAAGACGATTTCTGGATACTGGCTTCTCTTCTCTGAAAAACACACATGAAAGGCTCCACTTGCTTGGGTCAAAAGTGAGCCAGCATTCAGCCGTGAGAGGGGTAGGTCCTGCCTCCCAGAAGGGGCCAGTGATCCCACCTGGCAGGGGTCCCTCTGGAAGGACCTCCTCCTTGGGGGCGGGGTCCCGGGCTGTTGTGGGGGGCGTGTAGGTGGCTGGCTGCAAGGCACAGCAAATAAACCCCACAGCCTTTCTCTCCAGAGACCTTCTCTAAGTCTTTTACAGCACAAAGGGCGCTTCTTCAGGCTACGAATCATTTACATCAAGGGGATGGTACTGCCTGGCATCCAGGCCTTACCACCAGACCTGTTCTTCCCGGGGGTGCCANCTGCGGGCGGGGGGGGGGGGTAGGGTGGCCTTACAGGGGTGCAAATAGGCTCAGAGGGCCTGCCCTCCAGAGGAGAAGCAGAGCCAGGACCGGAGTGCAGGCAGACCTGACGTGTCCCTCCCACAAGAGGCGAGGATCTACACCAGCCCAGGTGGGCTCCCCGGAGAATCTGCCGTGGGGGGAGAGCCCACCTCTGGCGAGCTTCCCCGGAGGACCTGCCATCGGGGGGAGAGGCCACCTCTGGCGGGCTCCCCGGAGAATCTGCCGTGGGGGGAGAGCCCACCTCTGGCGAGCTTCCCCGGAGGACCTGCCATCGGGGGGAGAGGCCACCTCTGGCGGGCTTCCCCGGAGGACCTGCCGTCAGGGGGAGAGCCCATCTCTGGCAGGCTCCCCGGAGGACCTGCCGTCGGGGAAAGAGCCCATCTCTGGCGGGCTCCCCGGAGGACCTGCCGTCGGGGAAAGAGCCCATCTCTGGCGGGCTCCCCGGAGGACCTGCCGTCGGGGAAGAGCCCATCTCTGGCAGGATCCCCAGAGGACCTGCCGTCGGGGGGAGAGCCCATCTGGCCGCGTTAACACCCCCGCTTTCCAGTCCGGTGTTCTCTGCTTCTAGCACGAGTTGAAAAGCACGCTAGAAAAACCGGCTACTGGAGCAGCAGTCTCCAAGCTCGACCTAACAACTTTTCCTGATGAGGTGACGAAGGCCCAGCAAGGTGAAGGTGAAGGACGTGGCCAGGTCCGCCGTGACTCCCTGTTGGCCAGGCCAGGACCAGATCCCGAGTCGGCAGAGGCCTGGTCCATGTGTCTTTCCAGGGTCTCGCAGGAGGGCCCAGAACCGTGGCCCACGGCGCATACCTGCCACACACAGGGCTGGGCGCCGTCACCGAACGTTCGGGTTGAAGGGTCTTGGTGGGGAGGGCAGGCGGGCAGTCACAGGCGCGGGTGTGCTTAAAGAATAAAGCCGCTAGACCTGGTTATGGCACCAGACCCGGTTAGATGGCGCCAGGCTGTCATTCTCCTGAATGCTTTGAAAACACCCGCAGGAGGGCAGCAGCGGGCAGAGGAAGGTGGCACCGGGGTCCTCCGCTCACCTGCAGGGTCTGGGGCGGCCTGCACAGCCTGGCGGGATTCCTGCACGCTTTCCTGGAAATTCGGGAGCTCCAGGGCCTCAGCTATGAATTCATCGGGATTGCAGACAACGACCGCATCCCTGCAGAGAGGACAGCATCTCCGTGAGCAAAGCGGGCCCGTGGCCTCAAGCAGACACCCATCTGGATAGCCAGAACCAACTCAGGGATGCCATCTGCAGCAAGTTCTCCAAATCAAGGCGGAAGACGAAGCAAGCCCGGGGCAGTCCTGTTCTCCAACCGTGTGGAAGCCTTCTCAGCGAAGCGGGGGTCTCGGGGCACATTCAGAACAGCTCTTGGGCCCTCAGGACATCTCAGCTCAGGATCTAACGATCCTGGTGGGGTCCTGAGCTCTGTCTGCCGGATGCCACCAGCACCCCACCCCCTGCTGGACTGTAACAACCACAGACGTCTCCAGACGTGGCCTGATGTGCCCTGAGAGCCTGAGGAAGGGACAGGAGGGAGGGTCAAACGGTCCTAGTGGACCAGCCCAGCCCACGAGCAGTGGCTCACAGCTCATCCCAAGAGCCCTGTGGAACGCAGGCCCTGATCTGGCCCCGCGGGAGTGGAACCTGGGGCTGTTTCTAGCAAGGCCCCAATGCTATGATGGTCCCAGGCACACCGAGAGGCCGGCCGCGGGCAGCGGCTCTTCGCCCTGACTGGGCGCCATGCGCCCCGCGAGCTCACACAGCAAGGCCAGGCCCAGCTCCCCAGAGTCTAACGCAGAAGCCCTGGGATGTACACTCTGCCCAGGTCAAGGCCAATCTGGGTGTTGGCCAGGCTCATCCATCAAGGTCTGCGAACGGCCGTGCAGACACTGACAGCAGGCTCCAGAGGCCCAAGCCCGCACCTGTGGGCCCCCGTCATGCGACCGCGTGGACTCTCAGAAAACCCAACTAAACCCCAGAGCCGCCTCATCCGGTTACAGCACCGTGGACAGGAAGCTTGACCTGTTCCACGTGCAGACTGGACCCGTGACCCGCAGGGGATCACAGGCCAGACGGCGCTGGTCGAGCCTTTCTTCACCTCAGGTTTACCGAGAGCCTCAGAACGGGTCACACGCTGGCCCAGCAATCCCACATCCAAGGATCACCCCAGGGGACAGAGTTTCACTGAGACACTCACACACGAAACAGTTAATGCTTCGTGAAGACGGCAGCAGCCTGGAAACGTCTGAAATGAGCAGACATCCCTCGGTGGGGCACCCCTACAACTCTCGTTCCTGAAGGGTCCCTAATGAGTCGTGACTCCCGGAAAGACGGATCGGTCAGGCCACAGACCCACACACTCGCTTTCCAAAACATTCCCCGCCGCGTGCTCCGATTCAAAACCAAACCGTTCGGGATCGTTGTTGGGAGCTCCGGCACGGGGTCCCCTGACTTGCACTCAGGGCCCCGAGGCCCGGCCGTGGCCGGGGCGGAGCTCAGCACCCCGGACACCCACCGCCGGGCCCTGCCGCCCCACCTGGGCCCTTCGGCCGGCCCCGCGGCGCACACACCTCCGCCACTCCGTCCGCGGACGCAGCTGGTACTTGAGGAGACACTCGCCACGGACGGCGGGCACGCGGAGGGCGGCGAGTTCCTCCTGGAAGACACGGACCGCGCTCGGTGGAGGGAAGGCGAGGGCGAGGGGCCGGGCCGCGGCCGCGGGGGGGCGCTACCTGGCGGCGGGGGGCGGCGAGCGGCGGGAAGATGGTGGGGTGGATGAGGCTGAGCTGCGTCTGGATCTTGTGGCTGCGGAGGTTGTGGACCGACGAGCAGCTCTCGTTCAGGACCAGGTGCTGGGCGGCGGGCCCAAACCTGCGGCCGAGAGCGGGGTTCGTTCGCAGCGCCCTGAGCGAGGACTCCCACCGCAGGGCGGCGGCGCCAGCAGGGGCAGGTATGGTAGAGGCGGGGTTCGCAGAGCAAGCGCGGGCTCAGGAACCCCGGCCGACGTCGGCCGCCCCTCCGCCTCCAAGCCCAGCGCCCTCGCCTAAGGGACGCGCCTCGGCGTGTGCTGGAGGGAGCCCAGGGGAGCCCAGAGGAGCCCAGAAGGCCGAGGTCAGGGGCCCCCAGCCAGGGGCTACGAACAGAGTGGAGCACCCGGGGCTCCCAGCTCGGCTCAAACGCTCGCACCTGGTGCGGAGCTTGGCCCACGGCCCCCGAGGTAAAGGCAGGGAGACCTCTTCTCCAGTCACTCCACAGGGGCACACCTCTGCCTCGCGGGGAGGGGGGAGGAAATGGAACGAGCTGCCCAGTCGCCAACACCCTGCCTGTCACTCCGGAAACTGCGGCTGTTCTGGACTCGCCAGGCTCTTCTTTAGGACCCGGCCGCGGGCTGGAGAGCAGGCGCCAGGGCTCCTTCAGACGCTGAGCACGGAGGGGGGAAGCTGGGACCCTGGCAGCATGTGCGCGCGCAGGGCGCCCCCTAGCGGCGGCTCTCTGCGCCCACGCCACAGGGCAGGGAGCCCGGGCAGGAAGGGGAGGGCGGGGAGGACAGGTGGAAATGCGTCCTACCTCTCCATCCACTGCTGGTATCTGGGGTCCTCAAGCACGCACTCTGGGGCCATGTGAACCACCAGCGCCACGGGGGCCTCGGCGTGGTCTTGGAACCTGGGCCGGAGGAAGGGGGTGGAGGTGTGCTTTGTGCAGTGATGCACGTTCTGAACCTTCCCAAACAGTGACCGTGCAGCCAGGGCTGGGCACCGCGCAGCCTGCTCTCGGGGCCTGCAGTGACCCCCAGCCTCCACGCCAGGCCACGCTGCGCCCGGGCTGCTCCCAGAGGTGCCTGAGCCCTGCAGGGCGCCAACCCAGGACTCCTCTGGTCCGCAGGCTCCAGGGCCGCCCCTGGGCCTTCCCACTGCGAGCTCTGCTCTACCTTTCACAGGACCTTCCCCCATAAATCTCGGGCACCCGTAGTCCCACCTGCCGGTCTGCCTTCCAGCAGACCCAAGCCGAGGGCACGGAGAGTTAAAATCATCTGTAATTCCACTGTGTAGAGTTGCCACTTACTAACACATTGAGGGGTTTCCTTCCAGTTCCCATAAAAAAAAGTACATGCAGTACTTTCTGCCTACCCCTCCCTCCTGCCCGGGGGCAGGTGCATGTGTGCGCACGTGCACAGACCCGGGAGTTTACGGGTCGTGCAGTTAAACCTGCCAGCACCCCATCCGCACACGCGCCCCTCGGCTCACAGCCACTCCCCGCAGCTTTGCTGCCCGCGACCTGAGGACAACACGAAGCCTGTGCCACCACGGCAGCCGGATTCACCCAGCGAGAACAAAGTGCGTCTCAGAAGAGCTGCCCAAAAATGATCTGTTGTGTCAAGTGGAGTAAAACACTATGTGCAAAACGTAAATACAAATTAGGAACAGGAGAAACCCAGGTAGAATAAACCACTGAGAATGGGAGACAAATGAACACCGACGCGGGGCGTCAAAGCTACCCAGGATGGAAGCTGAGCCACCAGCGGGCCCACCTTCTTGGGTGACGGGCGAGAAAGGCCCGGGGGCCGCCAGAAGAGCAGACCGCAGGTGTGCTCTGAGAGTCTGTCCCTTAACACGGACCTTCGACCAAAGTGGTCTCACACCCTTCAGACCCACCCGCACGGGTTCAACACAGGCAAGCGAGAAAACTGACTTAGGTAAAAGTAACCCCAGTAACAACGGGGGTGATTAACGAGAACTGAAGAAAGTGTTAGAATTTGTCCTAGACTTAGCACTCTAACTGGCCACTGGTTTTCTAGTCTGCAAGTTGTCTCTGGCTTTCCATCTTTTCTAAGTTCGCTTCCAAGGCTGCGCACACAAAGCCCACCAGGCAGGAGTCTGGAATTCAGAGTGTGGACTTCCGTGGCCGCGGATGGGTACCAGGAGCTGCTGCGGGTCAGACAGACCCCCTGACACCCTGTCGATGCCGGCCGGGCTCCCCACCCCCCAGAGCCCTCATTACCTCTTGAAGGTGGCGTTCTCACAGATGGGTTGAATGAATCCTTCATCCGGACATTCCACCACCACAAAAGCAAGACCAGGATCTGGAGGAGTACAGATCTCTTCGGGCAAAATCTGCAAAATCACTAGGGTCACGGTTCTCTTCCAGGCCAGAATCACAGCTCGGCAAACACACTGAAGGGCCCTGAAGTCAACGGCCCCCCTTACATAATCCACCCCCCACCGCCCGAACAAGGGCAAAACCAACGTGACGATCACCACCCACGCCCCTCCAGCACGCTCCGCTTATGTCTGCCAGGCAGTGGCTTGCGGAGGGCATCTCAAACCCAGGGTGGCCATGAAACCAGGCGGGACATCCAAAGTGCCCCCAGGCCCATGGCCATTGGTCCTGACATCCTCAGACGCCGGAGAAGACACCCTGGCTAAGAACACAGTGGCATTCCCGGGGGCGGGGGCCCAAAATCCATCCTCAGGGGTCTGCTGCTAGACCATGCCCAGAGATCCAGGACAGGGGAGAGCATCCATCCCATTAGGAGGGCGACCCTCACATCCTACGTAGACACTCTGCAGACACACCCAAATATAGCCAGTGTGGACAAGGACAAGTCCAAATAAGAGACCCTGTTGTACCGCTCAGCCCAGTGAAGGCAATCCGAGCTGTTCCACTTGCCCTCAAAGGTGAGATCTGGACCCGTGTTCCAGGCCCCAGCCGTCGCTGCCGAAACATCATGAAAATGGGGCGTCTCACCTCTCTGCCCTCGTAAGTGATGCTCTTCCCGTCCTTGACGGCAGCGATGATGGGGGCGATGGCAGCTGTCCCGCTGAAAGAAGGGGCCAGCCGTCCGTGAGACGGGGTGTGGCAGGGACACGGGCACCCCCCACCCCCCGCCGACACTCACACTGGCAGGCCCAGCTCCTTGGCTTTGAGCACCAGGAAGTTTCCCTTCTTCACATGAAGCTGTGACAAAGAGAACGTAAATGCCATCTCAGCAAGGGACGGGGGAGGAAGCTCGGCTTCAGTCAGCCTCCGTCCAAGCACAGCTTTCTGGCTGTGCGCTCTCACGCCACCTCACCGTTCCTCAAAGTGCAGCTCAGGCACTGCCCTGAGATGAAGCACGCTACCTTGCATGCGATCTTCTGAAGAAGTCAGTTCTTGTGAAATACTTTAGGACTAGAAGCTCAACGATATAAAGCATGGCTCGGTATTTCCCCACGTTAACTTGTTAGGGATGTAACAGAATGTGATCCATTTCCCAATCAAACAAAAAGGCTCCTTCGTGGGTCCTTGAGGACCCGCACCTCTGTCCCACCATCTCGCACGCAGCATGTAGGAGCTAGCGGAACGTGACCAGCACTTGGGCTGACAGGCCCAACCGTGCAGTGGCGGGGACAGGGTAAGAAAAACACAGACAGTCTTTCACTGGTGGTTTTCACAAACCTGCTGCGTGGTGCCGGTTTCACCCTGGAGGAAAGTTGTAATGCAACTCTTACTATGTGAGAAGGGCAGACGACCATCCTGCCACAACACCTCAGGATCATCATTCTGTCCTTGAAAATATGTATTTTCAGGATCTACTTATTTCATATGTAATAATAAAAAAAATCACAAAGCACAGAAAATACTAATGTCTTTCAGTACTGAATTACATTTGATTTTCATTTTCTTCCTTAGATCTTTAAAAGGAAGTTACTCGGTGTGCCTGGGTGGCTCAGTCATTAAGCATCTGCCTTTGGCTCAGGTCATGATCCCAGGGTCCTGGAATCAAGCCCCAAATCGGGCTCCCTGCACAGCGGGAAGCCTGCTTCTCCCTCTCCTGCACCCCCTGCTTGTGCTCGCTCTGTCAAATAAATAAAAATCTAAATAAATAAAGGAAATTACTCTTAGGGCAAAGTCTCCGATTTGGATCCTCAAGCCTTACTAGGACTCTAGAATTTTCGCCTTGGTAAACACTGTCCTAGAGGAGGGGTTACAGCTTAAGTGTGTGCGTAGAAGGCAAAGATGATGAGGTCCGATGACATCTTTAGATGACATTAGCAGGACCTGTTGTGACCAAACCTTCCCTCCACAGACCCAGACGGGTTTCAGGATGGACACCAAGTTCTCTAATGTTTCACAGGGACTTGCAGACCTAAGGCAGGCAAAACCCCTCCCTCCCCGATGAGCTGAGCTCAGCCCACGACAAACTGTTCCCAGACGAGGGTACAGCAGCTTTACTGCCTCCAAGCCCTCCGCGGAGCAGCAGCACACGGACCAGAAGAGGGACAAGGCCCGCAGGCTGACCCGTGAGAGCAGCGCTCGGAAGGTGCAGTGATCGACTAAGGAGGGACGGAAGGGAACAGCGGCCGGCGACAGCCAGGGCTTCCAGGGGCACGTGGCCCGGCACGCAGAGCACACGCCAGCCCGCCTCTACTGAGGAAGCCGGGAGGGACCTAATGCAATGACAGACGACCAGAGAAACCTACTTGGAAAGTTACTTTGCTGCCTAAAAACTCAGAAACATACAAGGAACGAGCCTATCAATAACCGTCCTGCACTTGTATAAAAACTACCCCTGGGACGCGGTGACAGACGAGCTAATAAGCTCGCAGCTAACGACGATTCCTGCTGACCTTCCGGGAGGGTTTTCGGGAGGGTTTTCCCCGGTGGGTGTGATCACCTGGATAAGAACTGCAAGTATGTTTTAAAGTCAACATTACTCCTCAAAAAAAAAAAAAACAATCACCACCCACAAAATGGCAACGTAGGGCCTCACTGCAGATCAAAGCGTTTGCTGCAGATCATCCAATTTTAGCGCAAAGCCCTATTAAAACCAGGCCATTGGTCCAATTTTTCAAACACCCTATGGTAACAGAATTTCCACAGAATTGGACACAGGCCTCGGGGAATGTTAGCCACCGTGAAAATGAGTCCAAGGCTACTGGCTCAACAGTTACAGTAAAACGATACAAAGTAAAAGGAGTCAGAGGAGTCTGAATGAAGGCACGATTCCCCTGAAGGCAAACAAGGCTGCCTCTATTCCTCCAGTGCAAGGCAGCCCACTGTAGGCAAACATGAACCAGGGGACTTAGGAGCCGCTGGCTCCAAATCGCTGGACGAGAGCTAACGGGGGGTCACCATGACACGCTCGCTGAGAGCCCGCCGGACAGGCATCTGCTTACCTTACAGACAAAAGCCACAACCAAGGAGGGGTCCCTGCCGCTCTTTTTCTGGCCAATACCTGAGGAAAAACGAATCTGATTGTAACAGGGCAAACAGGAAGGTTTACGGGCTTCACAGACCGATGATTGTCTGAAGTCTAATCGGTGCCAAATTAAATGGACGTGGCAGTTCCCTGTAAAGGCCAGAGGAAACACTGGTGTTTTCCCCAGCCGACCTATTCCTTCTCCTACTCACGCCCAAGGTCAGCGTGAACAGAAAATGCAAATCGCCAGCGAGAAAAACTTTAGAACTGGCTAATGAAACGTTTCAAAGAGTGACGATTTTACCCAGATAGGGGGGAGAGAGAAAAAATAAGTCGTAAGGTGCTTTATAAACAAGGGTATGTGGGGCGCCTGGGTGGCTCCGTGGGTTAAAGCCTCTGCCTTCAGCTCAGGTCATGATCTCAGGGTCCTGGGATCGAGGCCCGCATCGGGCTCCCTGCCCAGTGGGGAGCCTGCTTCCTCCTCTCTCTCTGCCTGCCTGCCTCTCTGCCTACTTGTGACCTTGCTCTCTGTCAAGTAAATAAATAAAAAAAACTTTAAAAAAAATTAAAAAAAAAAAAAAGCGTATGTGAAACTCCAGGAGAGCCAGCAGGCCTGCAGAGAAGACGCGGGTGCGGGCCTTCAGCGGCCAGCAGACAGCCACGGCCCAGGCAGGACGGGAACGCATCAGCCCAGCCAACACCGGGCTGCAGCCCCCAGAAGGGGTCCCAGTCCTCCGACACATCCCAGCCTGGCATTTTGAAACTCCGCTTCCCAGCAGGCTGGCCTTGTGGCAGAAAAGGGGCCGATTTGCTCACTGACCTGATGGTCGGCTCAGCAGTTTTCTGCATTCGTGAAAAATTCCTTTGTGTTCACGAAAAACGCGAAAGCCTCTGTATGAACCGATCTGCCAGGCCCTGCTCTCCCCTGGGCCCGGCTCCGTACTGGGCTCCGTACTGCCGCCTTCAGGGCAGCGCCCCCACTCTCCCCATGGGCCAAGTCCCACGGCACGCCGAGGAGGCAGCCTAGTGACACATGGGCCTCGTGGGACAGCAACGCCAACGCGGCGCAGGAAGGGCCAGCCGATCGAGGAAACCACGCTCTCGACAGGTGCACTGTTCTGCCTGAGCAGTGTTACCATCTGGACGGTGCTGCTCGATTCCAGTGTTTCCGGGACCCGGAGACCGCTCCGGATCCGAGGGACTGAGTCGCTCTGGACTCTGAGATGGCTGGCGTCCTCCGCGCTTCCGCTCACCTGGTTGGTGGGGGGAGACAGTCAAACCCCCCGCCCCAGGGGTGAGCTCAAAGCCAGAGCCCCGCTGTTCCCACCGGTCAGAAGCAGAGTGCCCACGGAGGCAGCCTCTGCTCGGACCGCACCTCCCCTCCCTCGCCCCCCCCACAGGCACCCTGCAGGCTTTGTCTCCTGGCCAGGGCTTCTCTGCCCCTGTCCCTCGCTGGGGGCTCTGATCGGTGTCCCCTCAGCACTTGGCAGGCATCAGACTAGTGTCAAGGAAATGTTCCCAGGGTCCTCTGTTCTCCTCGCACCCGGTAAAACCTGGCGTGCAGTGTGATTGGCCAGACTCCCGGACAACATGGACGTGGCAGGGCCTGTCTGTCTGTCCCTAAGTCAAAAACCGCACCGTCTGCGAAGGTTCCCGTGGCCCTCTGACCCGCTCACGATGCTTCTACCAGCATTAGTATTCATAGAAAAGGTTACCAATGCAAACCTCTTTAGCATCCTCTCCCCAAAGGGGTACTTAATCTCCAGCAAATAAACCCCAAGCAATAAATGTGCACTTCTGAGAACCACCTGCTTTCTGACACGACCTGATTAGGTAACATCCCAAAGTATAACCATGATCGTTACCTAGGAGCTAAACGTGTCTGTAAGATTATAAGCTCCCTAAAGGGCAGGAATCATGTCTTAATTCCTCACCTAAATTTCCTAATCATATTCAAAAACACAAAACTGCGTACACAGAGCTAATCAATATTCCAGCAGTTTCTATCTTTACCCCATATTTTCCTTGCCTGGGACATGTATCCCTCCCCCTGCTAGGGAATGGGACTTGCACACTCACTGTATATAGGAACCTGGAAGACGGTCATGGTCTCATCCTTATATTCCGGTGCCGAGTGGGGACGCACAGCTGTGTGAGAAAGACCAAGGACAGTGACAGCGGTGGACGAACACACGGGGGAAAAATGGGCTTTGCAGATTGCCAGCCACGAGCAACGGATTTGCCCTGGAGTGTTGCTGGGAATCTACACTGAACCCGGAGTCTCTCAATAAATGACCACTTTTAGGAAAGAAGCACCCATATATTTTCATCAGCCATTAATATTTACAACGCTACATAAAAAAACATAGTATGATCACTACCTGTTAACATTTTTAAAATGAAACCAGTTCTCAAATTTAAGAGGCATAAGTTAACACATGGCATTGTGAGGCCAAGGCCTCGATCATCTCAGCTGTAGAACTGGACTTCACATTGAAGTCAAATATTAGCGTTTCCATTGAAGAGGTGCGCTGACAAGCCAGGGAGGCACCTGAGGATGGGGCCCTGCTGGCCTCCGCTCCCTGGGGAGAGGCCTGTGCCTCCCAGCACGGCCGAAACAGTCTGAGAACCATCCCTAACCTTTATTTGGGGGCATGATGTGGGGGCACAGAAATTACAGCAGGCACTATTTTCGAAATTCATCTCACCGATGAAGCATTTGATTTTAAGGATTGATTTAGTCCAAGTTTCATGGATTTCAGTTTGGGAGGACTGGGGTATACAGAAGAAAGAACTGGCAGATTATGAGTCAGACGCAGGAACATACCCAGGTCTATTCCTTTCAATGGACCAGAAAATATCTTGATAGCTTCTAGGTATTTTTCCTACAAAAGACAAAGAAAGAAGCAGTTACATTTGTACAAACACAGAACACAGCAGCACACGAGAATTATCAAGAGGCACCAACACAGGGGAGCCTGGGTGGCCAGTTGGTTGAGTGTCTGACTCATGATTTGGGCTCAGGTCATGATCTCGGGGTCATGAGATCGAGCCCTGCGATGGGCTCTGGGCTCAGTGGTGAGTCTGTTCGAAGTTCTCTCTCTGCCCCCTTCTGCCCCTCCCCCCACTCATCTGCACATGAGCACTCTCTCCATTGTAAAATCTTTAAAAGTACTAAGAAAAAAAATCAGTATTTTATTGTGCTCTTTTTTTTTAAAAAAGTTAGTAGATGGGGCACCCGGGTGGCTCAGTCGGTGAAGTGTCTGCCTTGGGCTCATGTCATGATCCCAGGGTCCTGGGATCAAGCCCCAAGTCCAGCTTCCTGCTCATCGGGGAGCCTGCTTCTCCCTCTGCCTCTGCCCGTCCCCCTGCTCCTGTTCTCTCTCAAATCTTAAAAACAAAACTTAAAAAGTGTAGTAGTTTGTCTCCCCCCCACCAGCTTTATTGAAATGTAATCGACACATAATATTGCATTAGTTTAAGCTGCACAAGATGATTTAAGTCTATATTACAAAATGACTACCACCATGTGGCTAACATCCATCACCTCAGTTATAAATAAATCTTTAAAAAAAAAAAAAAGCATCAACGTGAACTTTTTTGAACTGCCTTTATGCAGCTATTTACTGAGTGTCTGCTACATGCCAGGTGCCAAGGGTTTAGCAGTGAGCAGGCTACGAGGTCCCCGCCCTCGTGAAACTTAAAAATCCAGGGGCAACAGAACTGAAACAAATGAGCACGGACAACCGGGTGGCAGCAGTCGTGCTAAGGGCCTGCAGGAAGCTGGAGACACACAGGGGCCAGGGTGTCCGCTGTCGGGAGAGTCAGGCGGGATCCTGACTGCACAGCCTTTTGGCAGAGCCCTGAAGGCTCAGAAAGAAAACCCTGGGCCACAAAGGGGCTTCCGGGGAGAGCTGAGAGCGGCCCACGGAGGTGCAGCAGGGAGATTGGAGACGGATGCCGTGCGGGCAAGGGCCAAGGCCCAGCGGGCTTACAGGCCCAATGATGCTGTTTGTGCTACGTCGCAGAGAAGCCCGGAGGGTTCTGGGTGTGCCGTGCTTACACGTGTGCCCCAAAGAGTCCCCTCTGGCCTCGGGGCAGGGGGGGGGGGCAGGGATATGCAGCTGTCACAGTAGACGGGGGCAGGAGACAACAGATAGGGAGGCTTTGAGGAGACAAATGGGTAGATTTGAGGCACTATTTTGAAGACAGAATTAACAACTTGGTGACTGGTTACTTTTTTTTTTTAAAGATATTATTTATTAGAGAGAGAGAGAGAAGCAGGCTCCCTGCTGAGCAGGGCTCGATCCCAGGACCCCAAGATCATGCCAAAACTATCTATGCCAAAGACAGATACTTTTTTTTCCCCCCAAAGACAGACACTTAACCAACTGAGCCACCCAGGCGCCCCGCCTTTCATCGTATGAACTGGGAAATGAATTGTCAGCCAGCAGTGTTAACAATGTGCACACAGCTTCTCAACAATGTTCAGAAGCTGGTCTGGAAAGTATGAAGAGGTCTAAAATTTAATAAAAAGAGATGCTAACATTCCCTGTGGGCCTCTTTGGTGCCCAACGTGTAATAAGTTGGGCTGGTGTTTTTTATGTGTATCTCATATAATTCTTAGTAACCTTATAGAATTCACAGCCATCTCACAGATGAGTAGACTGAGGCTCTAAGGAACTCGTGCAAGGTCATATAGTTAATCCAGCTTTGGATTCGGGTCTCTAACTTGAAAGGCCCACCACCCGCTGACTCTGGAGGGCCAAAGACAAATTTGCAGAAACAGAAATGCTTGTCACTACATGAAGAAAGGAGGGGTCGGCTCTGAACGCTGATTCAGGAGGGACTCACCAGTTGTGGAGGTCCAGAAAGCACACACTTTGGGAGGCCGGTTTCCTTTAAGGTCAGAATCATTCCTGGAAGGGGAAAGAGCATCAGCTGTGTCATCACCGTGCCCTGTAGCTGCCACCTGGCGGCCCACTCCTTACTTAACCAGCTCCGTATCTACTCGTCCTCATCACGGGCCCTGGACAGACGGGACTCCTGCTGGAGGTGTAGGGGACACCAGGTATTCCTCAGATGCCTCCAGAACGGGCAGGGGTGAGGCTGGGGTGATGCAGTGAGGCACCCGGGATGCAAAATGACACCGAATGAAATGACACTGAATGAATGAAACGCCCTTAGGTTCTGCAGCCTAGGCCCCTCACTGCCTCACCCTACAGGCTCTCAGCTCTGAGAAGGGGATGGACTCAGCGCTGGACTCCTTCCTATCCACGTCACAAAGCTCATGGGCTTTTGGCAGTGACACAATCTTGACCTTCCTCATTGGTGGGCGTGAATAATGGGGTACTCCAGAGAGCGGGTATCTGTGTGTGGCTGCCGAGTCTCAGAGGTAAATGCATGTCCTATAACCATCACCCACTCTACCCTCCAGTTTACGGGGACGTATCTCCAGTCCAGCAACCCAATAAACCGAGTACATGACAACGCTGGAAAGCAACATTCACGTTCAAATCTGTCCTTTTGAGTCACAGCTTTCCAAGCTGCGGCTGACAGGGCAAGCATAGAAAAAAATTCCAGCTCCCCTGGACTTGGAAGATCGGAGGGGGGAGAAAAGGAAAAAACGACAACAACGAGGCAAGCCAAAATCCCAGAGACTTCCCTCCAGCCTCTGACCTGGGATATACTTACCACACAACCCCCCCACATTAGACCAGTGCATTCGGGTCAGGAATATGTTATCCAAACGAGCAACCTTCAACCTAAGAATGACACAAACAGTTGAACAGGACAGAACAGGTCGACCAGGAAGCCTCTCTTCTGCTTTAAAAACACTCCTGTCGCTCAGCGGGGCTTTGAAGCCCCATGAGCATCTCCGCCCCAAACGAAAATGGTCGACTCACTTGTGCTCCTGCATGAGCCTCTGGACGCCTTCTCCACAGTTGAAGAGGTACCTACAAGATAAACATCCCGCAAGATGCTCAGACGTGACTCTGAAGGATTTCTGCCGCGGGTTTAGGCGCTTTATTATACAGCATGGAAAGCAAACGAGAAATGCCCCCCAACCCCATGGGGTGCTAGTGGGCTGCGTCTCTGGCGGGAGGATGCTGCTTGGGCACCCTCTAGGCGAGGCCAGCAGGGGCCTGGGGCCCGTGTGACAGGCTGGTCCGGGGGGGGGTCCTTTCCCCCATCCCCTCCTCCTGCACCTGACCCGACACCCCCCACGCCGACCATGAGGTCGGGACTCGGGACGCACGGGAGGGCACGCGGCTCAGGGTGTGCCGAGTGGGCCTCGGGACCCCAGGCTGGGCAGAGGACGCCCACACCCCAGGCTGGGGCTCTGCCGGGGCTCCCGGGGGTCTCCCGCCCCCTCCCCGGGCCCAACGTCGGCGGCGGCAGCGGAGTCCCGCACGGGTGACACGAGGGGGACCCCGGCGCGCAGCACGCGGGGCGGGCGCGGCGCACTGACCGGTTGTACTCGGAAAACACGTAGAGCGCCGCGCCCACGTCCCGGCCGCCGGCCGCCACCACCTGCAGGTACACGGTGTTCGGCCCCCCGGGCTCCCACGCGGCGCCGCGCTTCTCCCGCGTGCGCAGGTGCCGCAGCGGGTCCTTGGGCGGCCGCTGGCGGCGGGCGGGTCCCTGCGACATGGCGCGCCCGGCCGCGGAGCGCCACAGCAGCACCGAGCGGAGCGCCCACATGCAGCGGCCTCCTTGCGAACACGGCCGGTCACCCGGCTCCTCTGGCCCCTACGCCCCGCCCCTCCGCCCCGCGTGGCGGCCCCAGCCAATCGGCGCGCCGCGAGCCGAGCGGCCCGCCTACGCGAGGCCGCGCGTCCAATAAACAGGAGCCTCGCCCCTCGAGGCTTGTCAATGGGCGGCGACCATAGAGGCGGCGCAGGCTAGAGTGCCCCGGACAGCCCCGCCCCTTGCTTCCTTCCGGCTTCCCCTGGCGGCGATTTTTTCCGGAAACTCCGTTTCGCCTGGGGCGGGCCTTCCGGGAGGGCCGAGCCCGGGAGAGAGCGAGTGCGGGCGCGGGAGCCGGTCGTGGGGGCTTCGGGGCGCGCGGCGGGCGCTGGAGCCCTGTGCCGCTGGGCGAGGGAGCCCTGGGAGCGCTGGTGTGTAGCGTTCACGAAGTTCACTCCGGTGTGATTGGCGTGAATGCAGGCTTCAGACGGTGGCTTTTCTCGTCTTGGGGAAGGAAAGGCAAAAACGGGCGTTCAGAGACCAAACGGGCGCGGGAGAGCCGTGGTTCGTTTATGAACGGGGTTCCTCCGGACCCGCGAGCCTCAGTTTCCTTATCTGCAAAGTGGGGCGGTAGTCGCAGGAACTGGGCTTTCAGGTCTTGATGATGAAAGCCCCGGTGACTTTTTTTAGCAAGCACAAAGCAGTTTATTAAAGAAAAAATGCACTCAAGGGGGGGAGGGTGGGCAGGTTCCACCCTGCGGAACCAACCCTGGGTTCGTCTGTCATTGGACATTATTGGGTCTCTCTGGGATCGGGCACTGCACCCACAGCCACACAGTAGCCAGGTGGAGAGCTCAACCCCTGATGGAGGCTGCTTTCTCTCTCTTTTTTTTTTAAGATTTTATTTACTTATTTGACACACAGAGATCACAAGCAGGCAGAGAGGCAGGCAGAGAGTCCGACGTGGGGCTCGATCCCAGGACCCTGAGATCATGACCTGAGCCGAAGGCAGAGGCTTTAACCCACCGAACCACCCAGGCGCCCTGGAAGCTGCTTCCATCATTTGGGAAACTCCCACAGGTTGGGAGGGGAAGATTCTGACCCTCCCACGTTTGCACCAGAAGCATCAGGGCAGCCCTTCTCCATCTGTCGCGGCTGTTCCCCCGAGGCAGTTACATTATGAGGAGTCTAGAGGTCACCTTGGCAGCCGGGGACATCCTGAAAGCGCTTTCCGGGGCAGCGGTAGGAGAGAGACACTCCGTCAATGGCAGCAAAAATCAAAGGCAAGTAACAGGCTTCAAGCCCCGTGCAAGACATTGAAACGACCTGCGTGTGGCTGAAGAGATGCTGGCGGGGGGCTGATGTCCCAGGACAGGCCCTTTGCAGAGCGGAGAAGGACTTACTGTCCCCTCACATAGGTAAGGAGGGTTTCTCCCCGAGCCAGAGCTCGTGAAAGCCTCTCGAGTTAGGAGGAGCACCCTGACACGGGGAGGGTGATTCACCCGGAAGCTCCACCCAAGCGGGAAACCGGCTCGGGGAAGGTTGGCGCTCAGCTGGAACAATGAACGCATTCTGTACTTGCAGTAGCCGCTCTGGTGCGGGTCAGGAGAATACGGCCACCTGTAAAGGGCTTAAACCGAGAAAGAGACCGTGGCGCTACCACCCCGCAAGTATTCAACACAGTAAAAACAGGGGTGGCTCAGTGGGCCAAGCGTCTGCCTTAGGCTCAAATCCTGATCCTGGGGTCCCTGGGATGGAGCCCCCATATCAGCCTCCCTGCTTAGCGGGAAGCCTGCTTCTCCCTCTCCTGCTGCTGCTGCTTCCTCGACTCCCGACCCCCACTTGTGCCCACTCGCTCAATCTCTCTGTCAAATAAATATGTAATCTTTAAAGAAAAACAATACCTGATCTGCAAAATGAAGAGGCAACCTACAGAATGAGAAAAGATTTTCAAATCATGTGTCTGATAAAGGGTTAATATACAAAATCCGTAAGGAACCACAGCTCAATAGCAAGAAAAGGAAAAAAATTCCAATTTAAAGATGGGCAAAGGAATACATTTTTCTTGAGAACTAACAAATGGCCAACAAGTGTGTGAAAAGGTGCTGAATGCCACTAATCAGGAAAATGCAGGTGGAAGCCACAAGATACCACCTCACACCTGTTAGAATGGTTTTATCAAACAGATGAAACGAGTTGGTGAGGATATGGAGAAAAGGGAGCCTTGTGCACGGTTGGTGGGAGTGTAAACTGGTCCAGCCTCCAGGGAAAACTATAGGGCGGTGCCTTTTTAAAAAAGTTTAAAAATAGAACGATAGGATCCAGCAATCCCTACTTCCGGGCATATATCCAAAGGACATGAATTCACTGTCTCGAAGAGATCCGTGCACCCCATGTTCACTGCAGCAGTATTCACAATAACCAGGACCTGGAAACAGCCTTACTGTCCACCGATGGGTGAATGGATAAACAAAATGTGAGATATGTACGTATATCTCTGTATAAATATGTAGACTTGTAACTATAATTGTATAATATACATTGTTTATAAGATTTATACAATAGTTTGTAACAGTTATAATTATTGCATATATGATATGGAATAAGCATAAGCCTATTGAATAAAAGCAATATTATTCAGTCAGCAGACAAGGATTTGCAACATCATGGATGGAACTTGAGGGCATTATGCTAAATACAGGAAGTCGGAGAAAGACCTCCTGTATGATCTCAGTTATAGATGGAATTTATTTTTTTTAAAGATTTTATTTATTCATTTGACACAGAGAGAGATTACAAGTAGGCAGAGAGGCAGGCAGAGAGAGAGAAGAGAGAGAAGGAAGCAGGCTCCCTGCTGAGCAGAGAGCCTGATGTGGGCCTCGATCCCAGGACGCTGAGATCATGACCTGAGCCGAAAGCAGAGGCTTTAACCCACTGAGCCACCCAGGCGCCCGACTCAAGATCTTTCTTAAGCACAAGTTACTTTGATACCAATCATTGTCTTCCGAAGACAAACTATATTGCCCTCAAGTTCCTTAGCAGGTTCTCAAAGCTACGTATTCTTTGTCGCTAAGAACTTTGAAATAGCTCAAGTAGGAATTTCTTAGCGTCCCCAGCTACATTCCCCGGGGGCCCGTCCCATTGGTCCCCTCCCCTTGCAGGCAGGACGAGCCCTCTGCAGGCTTTGCTCACTGGTCTAACCCTCCGTACATATTACTTCATTTAATACTACTCACAAGTCTGCGAGGATCCTCGGGAAAGCAGGCTCAGAAGCTCAGTAAGTTGCTTATTGTCTACACACCTGCCTGACTTCAAAGCCCGCAGGCCCCACCAACAGGCCAGTTTATCAGCTCCTGGGGATAGGATTCAGCGGTTTGGGCCTAGACTCCCTGTTGAGGGAGGGACTCAGATTTAAACTTTGATAGTATTTTCACCTGAGGTCACACAGTCAACACAGGAGCAAGATTGAATGGAAGTACTTTTCATACAACTTTAAACGTGGGTGTCCCTCCTGGATGGCGGTGTCCATACCCCAGGTCAACAAGGAAAGGCCTGGAGGCAAATCCGGCCCACCATCTGTGTTTGTAAATAAAGCTTTCACGGAACCTACCCTTGCCCTTTATTTACTTTTCCTCGGCCCAACTGTCACTACGTGGCCCTTTACAGAAGCTGTTTGCGGATCCCTCGTCCATCCTGTGGACTAATTTTTTATATAAATCTCACCGTTTTCTTGGGCATAGCAACATTCTGTTGCATCACTGAGTGTGTTAAAGGTACCGTTGTGTTTTCAAGAATCCCACCATTTTGCCAGAAGGGAGGAGGGTGTTGCGGGGGGGAGGCCATGGGTGAGATAAAGGGAATTGAGAGCACACTTAGCGTGCGGAGCACTGAGAAACGTGTAGAATTGTTGAATCGCTATATCGTACACCTGGAATTAATAACACAGTATGGTAATTACACTTCAATTTCAAATGAAAGAATACTAGTTTGTAAGACTCTGGCATATATTTTAATATACAAGGAGGGGGGAAGAGGGGGAGAGAGAGAGAGAGGAAGAAAGAAAAAGAGAGAAAGAAAAGAAATATGGGTTCAACCTGTCCCAGGCTCTGAGCGGCTACAGTTTGGCCACGGTTAATGCCTCCTGCGCTTTTTTCATTTTGGATCTTCATTGACAAGCACAGTGCCCGGGACTTGGGGTGGGGGTGGAGGGGCTCGGTAGGTGTCCGCTGATGGCATAGAGGGCCTGCCTGGTGGCCCTTTGCTCTGGCTTCAATGACAATAATACCACAGACTTGGGACCCCTGCGTGGCTCAGTTCGTTAACCAACTGCCTTCGGCTCAGGTCATGATCCTGGAGTCCCAGGATCGAGTCTGGCATCCCTGCTCATCGGGGAGCCTGCTTCTCCCTCTGATCCTCCCCCACTCATGTTCTCGCTGTCTCATTCTCTGTCTCTAAAAATAAATAAATAAAATCTTAAAAAAAAATAATACCACAGACTGTGGGGCTTAGACAACAGAAATGAATTCTCTTACCGTTCTGGAGGCTGGACGTCCAAGGTCAAGGTCGTCAGGGTCGGTTTCCTCGGGGGCGTCCTCTTTCTGGGCCTTCACACAGCTTTTCCTCTGTACATCTCTGGTGGCTCTCGTGTGTCCACATTTCTTCTTATGAGGACACTGGCTATGTTAGATTAGGACCTACCATACTGGCCTCATTTTAAAATAATCCCATCTTTAAATCCCCGTCTCCAAGAACTGCCCCATTTTGAAATCCTGGGGATTAGGGTTGCAACCTCTGAGTTTCGAGGGGCACAGTTCAGCCCCTAACAGCTCCCTCTACCCTCTCCGCCCCCAGCCCCCTTGTCCCTGAGATGCCCCCAGCTCCCCCTTTACCTGCGGCCCGGACAATTACAGGGAGAACTCGGGGGACCCTCTCTCCCTACGATCCCAGCTGCAAAATCGGAACCGGAGTCTGAAGCGAGGGGAATCAGACTCTCGCCTAGAGGCAGAGCGTGAGGCCGTGAGGCACCTCTCTCTCTGCTTTCTAGCAATATTCTTAGGTGGAGGGAGGCTAGCCCTTCCCCCGACCTAGCAGGTGCGCTCCACTGGCTCGAGGCTGGAGGAATTAAGTCTTCTGATTACCAGCACACCTTCAAGATCCATCCCACGTCCTTAACGAAACAATGCCTGGGTGGCTCCCACAGTCTGCGCGCCCCATCGCTCTGCCTGCAGGCGTCAGGGTCAGCGTGGGGGACCCGGTCCCCGCCAAACCGTCCCCAGGGCTGCGACGCCCGCTCTGGCCCCTAGAGGGCGCACCGGGGCCGCAGCCCACACCTGCGTTTAGGGCTCGTTTTTAGTGCCGCAAAGTGCTAAGCACTGTTTCCAATAAGAAGGCGGCACCACGCATCAAGAGGCTTCTAAACTGCAGGGAGGCTGGCAAACGTGAACCATAGTATTTTGCCGTCACCAATCTATACTGAAATTTCCAGCCTACGTTGAACACCCATCAGATCCCGCCTTTAGTATTTGCCACGCATGCTTCGTGACCCATCTGTTCTCTGTCCGTCCCTCTGTCCATCCAACAAGCTATGTCATTGTTATACACTTGGAACAGAGCAAGGCACGTTATTTTTAGATTTTCTTCTTCCTTTGGGTCTCCCCTCTCTCACCTCAAGCAGCTAGTGAGGTACCTTTAAAGTCCCTTGACTGTAAGACTCGGGGAGGACTTGGCTGCTGGGAGCATCTGGGCAAAGGGGACCCAGGGTCTTTTTAACCAAGATGGTGAGCATCTGATCCCTGCGGCCTGAAGACAGGAACAGATGTCCCCCCCAACCCATTTACCGCCATAAATGTGTCGGCTTCCTCTGCACCCCACGTGATGGACTGAACTGTGCTCCCCCCAAATTCTAGGGCTGAATCCCTCACCTGGAGTAACCTCGGGACGTGACTGTATTTGGAGATAGGACTTTGCATTAGGCCAGTAAGTTAATGAGGGTCAATTAAGTAAAATGAGGCCATGGGGGTGTGCCCTGATCCATTCTGACTGGTGTCCTTGTAAATTGAGGAGATGAGGACACAAGAGAGACACCAGGAATGACCTCACACCATCCAAGTCCAGGACACAGTCCAAGCAAGGACACAGCGAGGTGACAAGCGTCTGCAAGTCTCCAAAGAAACCAACCTGGATCACAGACTTCCAGCCTCCAAAAACTGTCAGAATTACACGTCTGCTGTTGAATTCCAGCCCCCTCACCCAATATTCGGTATTTTGTTACATCAGCCTGAGCAGACTCCCATGAACCCGACTTGGCCCCTGGGAAACCTGGGGATTCCAAAACTGGGAGGTCTGAATTTTCCTCCAACCCAGTGTAGTGGCTCAAAGGCAGGCAGGAGAAATAAATTTATTTTTGCAGGGTTGGTTTTTTTTCCTCTCTTCTTTCGGTTGGGAGTCCTATCCAGTCCACCACGAAGCAACTGAAGAGGATGGGTGTTAATGAAGGTATTTCTGGGGACAGAAGAATGGTGTCAGGGAAGCCTTCTCGCAGAACACGGGGCATGCTGGCGATTGTGAAAAATTCTAGAATGGCAAGGTAGGGAAAGCTATTCTAGCCAAGGGAACAGGTCCGAGACATGAAAGACGGGACTATTTCCAGAAAATGACCCGCAGTGGTTCACCGAGTGCCAACTCCGTGATGGGCACACTTCTGTGAATTTAAATATATAAATCATGTAACCCTCACAACCATCCTGTGGGTGTGTGCTATTATAATCCCCATTTCACAGAGGAGAAACTGAGGCACAAAGGGATCAACCTGCCCCGGGTTACAAAACTCGTAACAGAGTTAGAATGCGAACCCAGGTCCCCTGCTTCCCCCGTCTCCCTCCCCCCACCTCACTATGTAGCCCCCCAAACAGCTTCCATGACTGGAACATAAATTCAGGAGGAAGTAGGGCCAGGAACAAGGCCAGGAGATGTGCCTGGAAGCCAGGCACAAAAAGTCCAATGATGGAGGGTCCGCAGTTGCATTTCTGGTCTTGGTCCTGCTAGGGCCACATGGGCTCCCAAGGGACCCAGGCTTACTCTTTAATGCTTAGCCCACACTGGGGGTGTCAGAGAATATTGGGTGGGGAGCCAGTGTGTTCCTGGCCCAGGGTGGGGGCTGGAATGGATGGAGAGAACGTCTACGCCAGGCCCGAGGTCGAAGTGAAGTCCTCAGAATGCGCTGATGGATGCCAGGTGGAGTGGGGAATAAAGAAGATTCGGGAATCAAGCGGAACTCCGAGGATTTGGCCTGGCGAAGAGGGCAGATGAGGTTGGCTTTTGCAGGATGGTGGCAGGCACAGAGAGGAGAATAGGTTTAGGGTGACTAGCGAGGGTCCCATTTCCATCACATTATGTTTGGGTAGCCAACCATGGAGGGATGTAGCAAGTAGGAGTGGCACGTGTGACCACTTCTCCAGGGCGTTCGAGACCAGTTTAAGGGTGTCAGCGTAAAGTGGGTGTTTGTGGATACGCAGATGGTACTTAAAACCTGGGAGCTCATTGAGATCTGGGGAGAGCATCTCGGGCTGTAGGGAAAACGTGCACGGGCCCAACCCGGAGACACAGCAATATTCCCAACACCAAAAACCAGAACAGAAGAGCTCTAGCCGGTAACAAAGCCTGAGCCGAAGCCGCCGGTGAGTCGCACTGAAACCAGTGGAACCAAAGAAAGAAAATAATGTACTAAAGCAAAGAGGGCAAATTCAAGCCACCAAATGCCAAGAGGTCAGGCTGCACAAGAACATAGGAGAGGACACAAGTGGTCACATTAGCCCCACTCTGCACACTCCATAGGCTGATCCTAGTTCCCCCTCCCCCTCACCACGGACACCACCTCAGAATCCTTCTTAACACTGTTTCTGGATGCCGCCACTCTGAGATTCCAGGTAGCACGTGAACTAAATCTATTTGCCTTTCCTGCTATCATGCGATCGCCTAGTTCTCCCGATGAAGAAACAGCTGCAGAGAGATTTAGTCTCCCCAAATTTTGCCAGCAGACACCCCTTATTCTGCCTTCCAGTCCAGCAGAGTGGTGTGGCCCGAGGAAAACTGTTTATGTGGATTCCAGTGTGTTTTTGTGGAATTGTTGTGTTTTAGACTTCTTCAAAAATACCAGTAGAGAGAGAGTGGGAGGAGGGAGGGTAGGAAGAGACCATTTATTTGAAGAACTGATCTATGTGATCACGGAAGCTGGCAAGTTCAAAATCCGCAAGGTAAGCCAGCTGGCCAGAGACCCAGAAGAGTTGTAGATAAATCTGAAGGCCACCTGCCTTCAACTGATTGGACAAGGCCCACCCACATTTTGAAAGGTAGTCTGCTTTATTCAAAGTCTACTGTTTCCCTTACCTAAAAAATACCTTGACAGAAATATCTAGTATAATGTTTGACTCGATATCTGGGTGCTGTGGCCTAGCCAAGGGAACACATTCCCATTCACCATACCACATTGGTTTAGATTGGCTTGTTTTAGGACACTGAGTTAAAAGGCGCCTTGTCTGATGTTAGGAGGAAAGGTAGAAATGGGGAGAAGCGACCCGGGCTGACTGTCCCTTGCTGAGGGAGCGTCCCACAGGGAACTTGGCTTTGGTGATGATCACGCCATCTGAGATGTAAGGACCCTGAAAATTTTTCGAGCTACAATTTTTTCGAGCACTTGCTATATACCCAACACCGTGTTGAGCACTTGCTTGTTGGGGGGATTAGCTCCTCGGGGACCACCCAGGCCCCTGTGTGGGCTCTGCTGCCTCCCCCAGGACTCTGACCCAGGAAGCAGCCACCGGACCTCTTTCTCGGGGACCCACCAGCAATTCTGGTCCGCTCCCCACAGATCGGAGGACAGTTCTCAAGAGGCGTGGTGGGCAGGAATTCCTCCTCTCCTTCAGGGTCCTGAAACCACAGCCCAGAAGCCTTCTTTGTTTTCTGTTCCCCATTCTGCCTAATGCACCCTCCCCCACCCAGCACCCCTGGTCCACCGCTCGGATAGCGGAAGTACAAATGGGGAGTCTCCGGGAAGAAAAGTCAGTTAAAAATCCAAAGACATGATCCCGCCTGGTTCGTGGGGAGTCAAGAGTCACCTTCTTTTGGCTGCAGATTTTTCTTTCTTCTCCCTTCCATCCACAGCCTCCCACCCCAGCGTCCTAATGCTAGAAAGGGGAGGGGGGTAGTTTCAGAGGATTGCAAATACCTGACTACCATTTACTTAAGACGACACTACAAGCTCCTGTTTTATAAGAGGGAGAGAGACAAAAAAACCTCAGGATCTTCTTGGGTGCAGCTTTATTCCTGTTCCTCCTTCTGCCCCACCCCCACCCAGCCCGCCCCCGCCATACCTAACGGGAACTGGTAGCAACCACTCTGTTTCACAGCCCAGTTGGCAAAATGCCTGGAGAGCAGCCAGTGGCCTGGGTTCAATCTACTGATAAGTCATCAATGTCTTTCTCACCCAAAACATCTGGTTTAGGATCCTGAGTTATGAGCTAATATTAAATATAAAAGTTTATAGCATCACATATATAATACTGTTGATTAGAAACATCAAGAAAAGTAATTGACTGGAGGGGACTCCGTGTGACCAGCTGGTTGAACATCTGGATGGGCTCCAAAGGGCCCTGAATTGAATTCCCAATCCATCCATTCTTTCTGGTCGAGGGTATTAAAAGATTCTGACTCTTTTTCTTGGGAAACTTGCATTTTATATACAAAAAAGAAGTTCCAGTTTGCTGGAAAAGACTAAAATACAATAATGACAGTTTTTCTCCTCTCTTGCATCCATTCCTTAGACGTTTCCTGGTTTTTTTGTTATGGCCTTAGCCGCGTCGTGTTACCGGCCCTGACCACTTGGTGGCAGCGTACACTCATTTTTTTTCCTCCACGGGCTGAGGTTCCCGCGGAAGAATGTAAGTGCCCTGTTCCATCTGCTTTGCCGCTGAGCAGAGCAGGAGTGGAAAGAGCTCCTACCAGTCTGGGGCCCTGTTCTCAGGGGGCTTCACTTGACATACATTACTCCGTTGTCCACAGAATTCCTTTGCCAATTGCATTCCTGCGACCAAGAACCTCAAGGTAACCAAACCTTTGGCGGATGCTCTATGTTCTGTTTGCTGAAAAGCTGCTTCCCGCCAGGACATGGTGGATTTGTCCATCTTCTCTGCTCTATTCGGGGGTCCAGGATTTAAGCAAGGCAGTGACTTCTTTACTGGAATCTCCTTTCAAACAGCGTCTTTCCTGGGCATCAGGCACAACCTAGTTTGGGTCTCGTGCACCAACTCAGATTGGTTCTGAGTTGCTGCTCTGAGTGTTGTGTTAAGAAGGACTCTGAGGATGGACACCTGGGTGGCTCAGTGGGTTAAAGCCTCTGCCTTCAGTTCAGGTCATGATCTCAGGGTCCTGGAATCGAGCCCCACATCGGTCTCCCTGCTTGGCGGGGAGCCTGCTTCCTCCTCTCTCTCTGCCTATCTCAGCCTACTTGTGATCTCTCTCTCTCTGTCAAATAAATAAATAAAATATTTAAAAAAAAAAAGAAGGACTCTGAGGACTTACCGTCCAAGCTCAGAAGGCGGGAATGTGATGCTTGATTGGCAACGCTGGCTCCATATTTGCTACCCTCTTACTTTACCATGTCATTTTTTGGAGAGGGCAGCGCAAGGTCCCTTGCTACATGACATCATCCTGATCTGATCTGTATCATTTTATATCCTGCATCCCACCCCAATTTTTCCCACATTTTGTGTCCTGATACACACCGTCTCTCTGTCCTGTTGGGCTCGAGCTTCAGATGCAAGCAAATCACTGTAGTAGCCCCCTTCCTCCAGCAAAAACCACGCACATCTGTCATTGAACCACTATTTACGGAGTGCCCGTGAGAGTCCAAAATAAAAAGACAGAGATGGGAGCATTATTACAAATCTGTCAACTACTTATAGAAGCTGGTCTTCCGGAAAAGATGAGCCAAGAGCAGAGATCCTCAAAATGTGGATCCTGGTCCAACAGCATCAGCATCACCCAAGAACTTGTTACAAGTGCAAAATTCTCAGGCCCCACCCCAGACCCCCTGAATCAGACATGCCCAGCATGTGGCCCAGCTGCCCTGGATTTTAACACGTCTTCCTGGAAAGACCAATGCCTACTCAGGTTTGAGAACCAGTGGGTTTGCATAAAGCCTTCCCTTGCTCCCTCCTTCCTTCTTTCTTTCCTTCTTTGTTTATTGAATTCCTCCAAAGAGCCAGGTACCAGATTAGCTTGGTCTCTGTGCTCATGGAATTTACATACTCATGGGAGAGACAGGGACAGTCTGGACCTTTGATGATGGGGTGGTGAGCCTTATGATAGGGCCTTTGGGTGTGCTGAGCTGTGAGGGCACAGATCAGGGGTCCCTCACCCAGCTTGGGGTATGGGAGCGAAAATGCGGGTGTAGTCAGTAAAACCAGAGTCAAGGGGAAAATGTTAGAACAGAAAAATACCTGCGGGAGATTCTCAGCGGCCCTTTTCCTGCTCTGAATTAATAACTCTCTGAAAACTGCCTCTGTGCCTCCCCCGACACCCCGTGAGGTGGGATCGGGCAATCGGGGCCCCGGGGGCCCACAGAAGCCAGGCAGGTCTAGTGGAGGAGTGACCCGCAGGGAGGGCCCGAGAGAAGACCGACCAGAAAAACCCCAGTGGACTTCCCAGACACGGCTGCCCAGAGAGATGCAGGCCTGCAGAGTGCCAGATCTTGGGATCGTTTTGAAAGGGAGCCTGGAAATCTAGATCTCTCTGTGAAATTTCCCGGAAATATGTACAAACACTCCGGAGCCCCCAAGAGAGATGCGTGGAAGCCAAATCTGGGCCCCTGGGAATGTCCGGCCTGCGGGAGCATTTGTTTCTCTGACCGCCATCTAGTGGCGGCGATGGGTTGGTGCATCCCTTGTTTTTCCACGGAGCGGAGGTGGGGGGACCCACTGCTTCCTCCCTCGTTTAATCTGCGTTTTGATTTCCAAAACTATTGTTAGGACAAGGTTTTGTCCAATGGCCTTCCTCCTCCTCCACCTTCTGGAAAGCCGTTAAGCTGAGGTGGGGGTGGGGGTGGGAGAGAGCGCTGCAAGGTTTCCTAGAGCCCCGGGTGGGGTGTGTGATGACAGCCAGGCTTCAGGACCTACCTGCTCCGCTGCGGAGGGGGAAGGGAGAGAGGGAAGGAGGGGAGGAGGGATGTTAGGGCTGTTCCGGCCCCCGAATGAAATACGATCAACACTTTGACCTGCCTGGGTCCAGATCCAAGGAGCTGGAATGAATGGTAAGGATAGATTCTATCCTATAGGCAGAAGGGACATTCGGGGCCCCCTCCCTGGAAGCTTAAGGCTTTTTGTGAATGAGCTTCATGGTGGTCTTTGACCATCCCCCCCTTCCCGAAACTGTGTGCAAAAGTCTTTGCTTGCCTGTCTTTCTTGGGGAGAGCCGCTGGTCTGAGTCAGATTCTCTAAGGGGCCTGTACCTTGGTGGGGGGGCGGGTCGAGAGGGACCAAGTCTGCAGCACCTGAGTTCTCAAACCTCAGTGGCCCGGGTCCTCTATGGAATGCATGCAGCCCGCCATTCCCCGGAGCCTCCATCATAGGAACTCTTGGAGTCTTGCTTTCACTACACACTCCAACAGAATCAGCCAACAGCCCCGCTTCATGATGTGGACGTTCCTGAACTCCATCCCTTGCCATGTTTAAAGATGCTGTGCAAAACTCTTCATTTTGGATGCTTGACTTAATGATTTTCTGCCGAGCAGCCAAAAGACAATGAGCTGGCCTTTGAAGGCGGGGGACCCGGGGCTCTGACAGCATCCTAACACCTACAGATGGTATCCGGGGCAACGAAGCGTGTTACCCCCTGTCTGTCTGTCTCCACCTTTCCGCCACGGCACTCAGGGGTGCTCAGAAGAGCCACGTGGCTCAGTGCTACAGATGATCCCTCCATCCTCCTTTGTGCTTCTTTGACACGACGGTACCTACGGTTTGACTGAGAGATAGCTAAGACCCCTGAGAATTTCTGAAACCTCCAATTCGGGGTCCACCTGCCATTTCTGGTCCCCAGGAGAGAGTCCACAACTTTGGCCGAGCTGCTCGCTTGACGCAGCAAAGCACCATCCTGCAAAGCGATGGCACCCTTCTCATACACGTCGGATGCCTGGCTGAGGGCTTCGCATGTGCTGTCAGGGGTCAGGGTGCTCTGGGAAGTCTCAGCGGCCCCGTGGGAGGTCCTGGCGTGATGCGGATTCAGCCCCCACCCCCATCCCTTCTCTTCGGGGAAGCTTCTGGGACCGTGCAGCGCTCTGGGGAGGCTAGGGCTTCCTGTGAACCTGACTAGGGTGGTGATCGGCTTCCAGAGGCTGGCCCCAGCTCATCTTCTGTCTTCTGTCTTCTGGGGCTCCCTCTTTTCCCCTCTTCTGTGTTGACCTTTCCCTATCCACCTGCAAAATTAAAAGACCGATATTTGCCATTCTCTGCCTTTTTGAGGATGTTCTTGGGAAGAGGGGGAAAGTAAACGAAAAGGGCTTTGGGTTCTGGACAAAGCAGCTCCTGCAAAGCAGATGTAGGGTGGAATTTTCCAGAGGACAGAAAATTGTCCCAAGGCTTGGGGCAGGCACCGCTTTCCTCTTCAAGAGGTTAGGACTTTCCAACTAGGTTGGTGACCCAGTTCACATCACGGTGGGGGCCTTTTGCACCCGGGCACCGGGTTGGTGGGGAAAAGGGTGAGACACACGGATGGGGTAAGGTAGGAAGCCGGGTGCCTCCCTGACTTGGGAAAATGGGATTTCAGGAGAGGAAATCAGTTTCGTCTTTGTAACTTCTTTGCCCTGAGTCGGCTGCTCGGCAGTGGGGAACAAAGGAAAAGGCTGGTTTGAGCCTTGTTCCCTTGGAAATAGCCGAGGGGGAGGTCTCAGCACTCTGGGGAGAAAGCACCGTGCACCAGGAAGGTTCTGGGTTGCCGAAGAGTGAGCAGCCCGCACTGAGGGACATCACTAATTCCCCTCCTGCCCTTCCCAGCTGTTCCAGCCTCAGACAGGAGAGGCAGGGGCTTGTGGGGGGGGGGGGGGGGTGGGGAGAGGGGGAGCAAAATGTCCACTCAGCTCTTGCCCAGCTCGGGCAGAAGGAGATGTGACCCGAAGCACGTCTCTTCATCTCTCTGAGCCTCCGTCTCCACGCCTGAGGAGTGTGGACATTGGACCCGATTCCGTGGTAAAGATCCGGATCCAGAGCTCCTGCCTTTCTGCTTAGTGGGGAGAAGGAGCGCCTTTGACAAATGGAAGGCACTTTTCCTTTTGCAAACATTGGCTCTGGAGCTTGTTGGACTATAATTTTCAGACAGAGAAGTCCCTGCTCTATCACTCGGAGTGCAGTTCGATGAGTTTCCGCAAAGGCACGCCCTCGAGCTAGCACTGCAGTCAGGATTTGGAGCATGCCCATGGCCCTGGATGGTCTCCGGGACCCCTTCATGGGCATCTCCTCTTGGCCCCAGCCAGCTTCTGCCACAGGCATCTTAAACCACATTTCTCCATTCGACAGCCTTCGTGGCTTAAAACCACACAGATCTGTTCTCTTAGGGCTCTGGAGCTTAGACGTGTAGAATGGGTCGGCAGGGCTGGGTTCCTTCTGGAGGCTCTGGGGGCGCATCCATTTCCTTATCTCTTCCACCTTCTAGAGGCGCCCGCATGCCTCAGCTCACATCCTTGGTCACTCTGCTCTCGGCTTCCCCCCTCATATCATCTTCTCTGACTCTCCTGCCTCCGTCTTATAAGAGAAAGTCACCAGCATCCACCTGGATAATCCAGGCCAATGTCCAATCTCACAGTCTTCACCCTAATCCCGTCTGTTTGCCGTGGAAGGTCCCATATTCTCAGGTTCTGGGAGCAGGACGGGGACATTTTGGGGCTATTATGCAGCCCACCACCCTCACCCAGCACAGGAGGGACCTCAACACCTGCACCCAAGCTTCCCAGGTCAGCCCTCATCATGGAGCCCACGTCCACCTGCTCAGTCCTACCTGCCTTTACACCTTCACAAGCACTTCTGTACCCTCGACTCCCTTTAACCCTTCTGGCAATCTTGTGAGGTAAATGCCATTCTACTCCTGTCAGACAGCCAAGAAAATCGAGACTCGAGAAGGATCAGGGGCCGTGTCAGTCACACAGCTAACATGGCGTCCCTCCTGCCAACCACTGCGCAGACGAGTCCTGCCTCTCTAGAACCCACCTCCACGTGTGCTCAGCCCTGCCCTTGGGACCGGTGTCCTCGCTGCGTGTGAAGGGGACCAGAACATGGTGCCCCCACACACCATGTTGCTGAAGGCGATTGAGAATCAGCAGATGCAGGAAGGCCTGGCTGACCCCCCACTTCCTCCCTTCAAGCAGGTCATAAATTTCCCACGAGGAAGTACAATCCTCACACCAATGCCGATGTGTAGTTTTTCTGAGCAATTCTCGGAGACCGGCTGAGCACCCTGTGATTCACATCAGTTCTGACACCTTCTACCTGAAGATTGCTCAGGCTTATGAGACTGGCCTTTCCCTGGACGTCAGACGCCATAGGCAAGTCTAAGCTGTCCCCTGAGCTTCTGACCTACCAGGGACAGACGGGAGGCTCCAGCATTGCCCTCCTTGGGTTCGATTAATTTGCTAGAGTGGCTCACAAAACTCGAAACCAGTTTACTTATTAGATTACTGCTTTGTTACAAAAGGCATTAAAAGATATGAATGAACAACAGAGTGAGGAGATGCGTAGGGTGAGGTCCCGAGATCGGAAGCTTCTGTCTGTGTGGATTTTGAGCCCCAGAACATGGATGTGTTCTGGTCTACCAGCCTGAATGCTCTCTGGACCCTCTCCATCTGGGTTTGTGTAGAGAATCCGTTACAGAAGCATGGTTGATGGAACCAGTGGCCACAAGGGAGACTCAACTTCTAGCCCACTCCCCTCCTTGGAATTCTAACTCTCTAACCATGGTTGGTTCCCCCAGCAAAGTGTCCCCCATCTTTAGGGGATTTCCAAGAGTCACCTCATGACCTAGACTCAGGTGTGGTTGCAAGTGGTGATTAACAAGACACCTCTGTCACTTTGATGGTTCTGACATGATTTCGGGAACTGAGGACAAGAGACCAAATATTATGGCCAAAGATGCTCCCGTTCCTCTTACCTCTTAGGAGACCCCGTTTATGAGCCAAGAGCAGGAACAAAGACCAAACGACGTATTTATTATAAATCACAATATCCCGTAGAGCTCCCTTCCCTGTACCTGTACTGGGAAAAGGAGAACCCTACCCCGGAACGGGGGAGTCCACTGTGAGAAGAATCTATACAAACGAACCCACTGAAATTATCCTTATCTCCCTTTTGTCTCCTCGATGTTTGTCCTAGTCGCTTTCACACGATTCACTGCCCCTTTCCTTTTTTCCTGTCCCAGTCGACTTCCTAGATTACCTGCTTATTACAAAAGATACTCAAGGGTATGAAAGATGTTCGCTCACTTCCCCACGATGTATCGTTCCTGGTCAAAATGGCAGAGAAGCTCTCAGGCCTCTCTGCTTCTTTGGGTCCCCATTTCTAATACAGGAAAGCATCTGTGTACATGAAAAATATTACCATCCAATACAGTGATGTTTCCTCTTATTCATTTTTCATCCGCTGACCCCTGCTGGGTTCCTGGGCTATCACTTTCCACTTTTCCTTGTTGTGTTCCAAGTTGAGCTCAGCCTCTCAACCAGACTGCAGAGGTTCCTACATTTATCTTGATGGTTCCCCTTAAATGAATTCTTCTTTATCATTTTTAACAAGGGTCATGAATAGTGTTCTCATCAACACTGGTGGGGAGCCTGCTCGGCTTTCAAGACCACGGTTTCTGCTTCCAAGGAGCCTTTCCTGCCTGTTCACATCACTCCTTGTCTGCATTTCTTCGTCTGTTTTACAAGTTTCAGTGGAACCCCTAGACATGGACACAAATCATTATAAACACTATATAATGTCTCCTCTAGCAAAGTGTCTTCAAACTGTAACAACACATTATGGACTGCGGGATTCATTAGGGGAACCAGACCCTACACAATGTAGGAGGAACTGGGTAAGGTCTAAAAAGGGGAGTTTAAGATCCGGAAAAACATCGACTGTCAGCCCCCTTCCCCCCCAAACCCCAAGCCCCAGCACAGAGGATGAGTCGGGGTTCACAGGGCACTGGGGGAGGCAGGTGTGTCTAAATGCCTGAACGTTCAAGTTCTTCACAACAATCCATAGTAAGAAATACCCTTTTATCAAGATCCAGTTAGAAGGACACACTTACACACGTATAAGAACAACGGAGAACAGAACCACCACAAAATAAGACTAATCCCTACAACGGGAAACACAACGAAAAGGAGATCTGGTCTTTGCAGGTCCTCAAGTCTTTGAAATTTCCTCAGTGAGAGGAGTATCTTCTGTTATTCACAAGGAACCCCTTTCAACCACTGCATTACGCTAATGAGGTGACTCTCATTAGGTTGGGCTCCTAGACAGCTTCAGGATGGGAGCTAGTCCAACCTTGTGACCAAGGTTACAACCAGCAGCCCCACCCTATGACCTCCCAGGAGGGGAGAGGGGCTAGAGATTTAGTTAATCACCAATGGAAAGCGATTTAATCAATCATGCTTACGGAAGTCTTGTAAGAGACTCAGAATGATGAAGCTTGGGGAGTTGCACCCAAGCCCTGGGAGAGTGGTCCACATCAACACCATGGGGAGTGAGGCTCCTCCAGCACTCGGGGCCCTCCTTGACCCCACCCTACATGGACCTCTCATCTGGCTATTCATTTGTATCCTCAATATAGTCTATCAAGGCTGTTCTTGGTTCTGTGAGTCATTCTAGCAAATTATCAGAAGTGAGGGGTGTTGTGGGAACCCCAAAATTTGTAATCAGCCAGGCAGAAATGCAGATGCCGGGGGACCCCCTTTGGCAGTTGGCATCTGAAGTCGGACTGAGCCCTTCACTTATGGAGGTCTGCACGCATTCTGGGTAGCGTCAGAATTGAATTGATTTGTTGGACACCAGTCGTTGACAGCAAGTTGGAGAACTGGTGGTTTTGGGGGTATAAAAATGACAAACAGCAAATATACGCTAATGGTTTCTATTCTGTTCTATCAATTTTTGTTCTATTCAAGTCAGTTTTTTAAAAAAGTGCTGTTTGTAACCAGCTAAATTGATTTCATAACTCTCTACCTGAGTACAAACCATGGTTAAAAAAAAAAACACTGTAATATACTGGAGGCTTCTTAAGAGCAGGAACACGGAGATTTGCTGGACTTCTCCAATGCCCAAGACAATATCCAGGACGGAAATTTCACTGTTACGAGTTCATGGACTAGATGATTGAATGAAGGAATGAATGTTTTTTGGTATGGTCCCCACTGGTTCAGGTTTCACTTTTATAAATCTCCCCAGGGACATTCAGACTCAGTCAGCGTGAATTTGTTCCTCAAGTTCAGGCGAGTTTCGCCTGCTGGAATTTTAATTTATTAGTTCACCGTGGGAACCATCTTGAGTAGGGGTAACTGGTGTCGGTCAGTGGGGAGAGCTGGCTTGCCTAGTACAAAATTCATCAAAGGGCATTGGTTGCTCCTAGGTGTTATTTTCCTCAAGGTGGGGTAACTAGATAAATTACCCCTTTCGATTTTGAGATGCTCCTCTGCCAGGAGCATGGCTAGGCAGAGCAGCTCCTTCCCCAATTCTGAGCACCTCACAATAACGGCTCCCTTATAGTCCTTAAAGTCTGCTCTTTGAACAGCTCTGAAGACCTCCAAGGTCTCCATTGCAGGTGGAGATTTAGGCAACACCCCAATCTCATCGGTAAAGCAATGCTAAAAGTCTGCTTACCCCTGCAGATGGCTAATTGCTCTAATCCCATGCTACTTCTCATTACCTTCGGTTTGAGAAGGTGACATCTTCTGGCCTTGTCCTACAATTCTGGGGCTGAACTCTGTCTGAAGCCTGTTGACCCTTCTGCACTGAGTAGACACGGTAAATGGTAGCTGAGTGATTAAACGGATAGCATCAAGCAAAGGTTTGGTTGGCAACAGACCCAGTCTGACCTGTGACATCCTGGTCCCAAGGGCTGTTGGGATGGCCGGTGGGGTCATCTCTACCTGAGAAGGGTGAAGATCCGAACCTCCAGCTAACTCCATGTAATGCTCAATACAGACTTCCTGAAACAGACGACCGATGCATGAAACATACCCTTATTCATTTTCCTCCCTCTTGCAAAGACTCTCCCCCATCTGGTTTAAATTTGCGTGAAGTGCTGCCTGCCGAGAAAAGGGTTAATGATGACCGGGAGGGAGAATTCTGTTTACTCGGCTGGGCTTTGCAGGAATCCAGTTTCTCCAGAAGTTGAGCCCAATCAGAAACAATCCAGGGCTTCCTGTGAGCCCCAGCGGGATTCTATATTCCCAGGACAAACGTGGCACGGGGATCTGGAAATTCCGGTGATGGTAATGGCATCGATGGCCCCAACAACGGTGCTGTTGGAAGAACATCTGCAGAGAGTATGACTCCATGGCCAACGTAATAACAACTAGCACTTTAGCAACATAATGAAACTCACATTGCTGTAATTGCGTAATATACAAGCCCAGGACCATAACATCGCTTGTCTCAATGAGATACAAATTGGATGCAGAAGCTTGGGCCGATTGGCAAGCGCTTGTCCAGGAATGATTATTTTTATAGAGACCTCTTTTCTAACTGGATTTCAGCCTCATAAAGATGGCCTTCTTTTTGAGATAGCCGTTTCCAAAAATTAACTCTTTCAAAAATTAACTTCTTTTGTGGTCCTCCTGAAACAGGTCCAAGAATGCGACATCCTCCCGTAAGCAAAGAGGAACACTTGGATGTGCTGGCTGGGACACTTTCAGTAATGATTTCCTTAAGGGCTTGACATTAGAAAGGAATTCACATGGGGCCCAAGTAAGCCATTTTTCAGAAGGGCCACTCTCTGGAGACGGTTCATTTGGAAAGCCGGCCAAGCCTGAATTAAGCAGACTTGTATAAATCTCGCTGTTACGATATTAAGAAAATGAGCCAGGATGTTTGATCACTTTATGTTTTATGTGAATGCTGTAATGATAACACGGCAACTTCTTTGGCTGCAAGCACTGTTATTATCCTGTAAGAAGGATAATAAAATGGGGTAGCATATTAAAATGCAATTTGGGATAAGGCGTTGCTGTGTGTGACAGGGAAAACGTTTGCAAACCTTCTTTGTTAAGAGGGTAACTTTGCATCCCAGACTTGCTAATACTCCGCTGAGCCCAACGGGGTGGTCAGTACTTTATCATTTGAAATTGCATTGAAATTTCCCATATTTTATCTAGCTCCATCTCCAAAGCCGCCCTCTTAGGTTAAGTAAGGCAGTTATGATTGCTTCCCATTTTTCAAATGGCTCAACCCCGTGTGGAGCTCCCACTGACAATGGGAACAGGTTGACTCTGACACCAAGTCTTCTGGTTCCAAGGGAAGCTCAGGTTTCTATCCCACCACACTGGGTGGGGTCATTTCCCATAATTCCCTTCTACCGTCACTGTACTCAAGAAGGACAACCAAGTAGCATCCAGAACCCCTAAGCTGAACCCGATAATGGGCAGTTGCCATGCAAATGAAATCTATTTGCATCCAACCATCACTGTCCACCACCTCCCACCCCCACGTCCCACTGGGTGACCCAGAGTAATAGGGCACTTGTGCTCTGGTTTGAACACCTTTCCTATCATCTTCCATAACTGTGCTGTTCCAAGTCTGGTCTGCAGATTGGAGACATCGGCATCACCTGAGAGCTTGTCCAAAATGCAGAAACTCAGGCCCCCTCCCAAACCTACTGGATCTGAATCGGCATTTTCACAAAAGCTCCAAGTGGGTCCCCTGCATGTCCGGGTTTGGGACTCGTATTTTTGCTTAACTATTTCATGGGGTGGGCTATGAGGTTCACAGGCAAGGAGAGCAGACGAGGACAGACCAGCCAGAATATTCCTACCTACGTGCTCACTTTCCATACAGAATGAAGGAGAAGTTAGACCAGAGACGGGTGTTGACTGTGCAAGGAAGGGTCCAGGAAGGGCCTGGAAACACAAGAGGACCCTGACAGTAGCCGCCTGCAGACATCTGGTTTGAGGTTGCTCTCAAGGAAACAGACAGCAAGAGTGATTTTTTGAAAGGACAGTCACTCCCAGAGCCACCTGCTCATGAGAGCTTTGGGGAATATGGTTGGAGTGACCATTGGTCTTCTCCTAAAGGCAGACGCCATCAGGCTGACCATTCCTATCATCAATGACCTATCAGATGGGCCTTGGGCTGGAGGAAAACCGAGGCTGCTGATTTCTTCCATTCATGTCTGGGCTCCTTCTAGGTGTGAGACTGATGGCTCCCCTCGGTTCCAGTGTCAAGACCTCCCCTCCAGGCTGGGCTAACTTGGCTCCCTCCGGAAGCTGTGAATTAATGCAGCCAAAGCCTCAATTCTTTCTCTTGTGTGTCAGCCCACCCCCTGCACCCCCTCCTCTCCCACCCTGCATCTTTGCTTTTTGCAGGAGGTGCCAGATGTCAAGTCACTTCGTAGTCTGTGGCTTTGAGATCCAGGCAAACGTCCACAAAGGAGGGGATCATAGCCACCGAAACTCAGTGTGAGCGCAGGGCGCTGGAGTGTGTTGTGGGCGAGTCCGTTGAGCGATTTCAAACGACTCCCCTGGGAGTTGGTTGTCGAATTTTTGGTGTGTTCAGGAAATGTCTGCCACATTTTACATCAACATTTTCAAACTGTGAGGGAGTGAAGTGTTGAATTGGAGCAATGAGTGAGTGAGATGAATGGATCCCAGTGCCAACAGCCAACCAGTATAGGGACACAGAAGTTCCTTATTTTACTTTAATTCTTTGGTCTGACACAACTCCTTTTTAGGGAGATCGTGGGTGGAGAGAATTCGGTCCCTCTTGGCCATCTGCCATGGCTCTTTATTGCAAAGTCCTGAAGGGTCCAGCTCTATCATGTTAGAGTGAAATATGCTTTGAATCACTCCCTTATTCAGTATCCTGGGGCATGTTACTCAACGGCTTAAAACATTTATGTTACCATCACTAGGACTTCCAACTGTTTAGGACTCTACTCAAACTTAATGTCATCCCTGAGACCTCCCTCCCTCCCAGCTGGGACCCATGCCTCCTTATAGCTTCTGCTACCTCCTGCCCGACTATCCAAGGCAAGTTTGACCCAACAGCGAAGCCCGTCTCTCCTATATGCTGATTGCTCTGTTATGCTCCCTCCTTCCGTTCAAATCCTTCCTCCATGTTCACGAAACAAGAAATCCTGGCTCCACTGCATCACACAACCTGCTCAGGCTCCCGTCTACGAGGGGGCAGCCCAGGATTTTGTGCTCCCAGATCCTGATCTTTTGGCCAGACCCGTGGTCCTCAACGTGTGATCCCTACTGCAGCATTACCTGGGAACTTCTCAAGCCCTGTTCTGGACATTTTATTTTATTTTTAAGTATTTTATTTACTTATTTGAGAGAGAGAGAGTGCAAGTTGCGGGGGCGGGTGGGAAGGGCAGAGGGAGAAGCAGGCTCCCTGCTGAACAGAGAACCCAATGCAAGGCTCAATCCCAGGACCCTGGGATCATGATCCGAGCCGAAGGCAGACGCTCAACCAACAGAGCCACCCAGGCACCCCCACTCTGGACCTTTTAAAACAGAAACTCTGGGGCTGTGTCCAGCTTCTACAACCAATCCAAAGCATAAGAAAGCCCTGCAGGGGATTTTTGGTGCACACACAAGTCTGGGAACCACTCCTCTCTCCCACACTTAGTGTATGTGATTTTAGCCCCTAGCCTGTAAGGTCCCTGAAGGCAGGACTTACCCATCTCGGAGCTAGGAGGCACTGTACTAAATGCGGCTGTGGAAATTTGATAGTAACAGCTAAATTGAGCTCTTGCTGGATGCCGGATGATATGCTAATCCTATCTATCTGCATGGGATCTAGGACCCATGAGGCTCAGAAGGACCCTCGGAGGCAGGCAGTGTTATTGCCTGTCTTTTACAGACAAGGACACCAAGGGTCAGGGAGGTGAAGTAGTGTGCTCAAAAGTCCATGCATTGCATGGGAAGCTGTGATCGGAACTCCAGGGGTCAGACCCCAGAGCCCAAGCTCTTCCCTAGCAGGCTGTCCTGCTTGGCACATGTTTGTGGAGTTGACTCTTACCCCTTGGAGCCCACCGTGTGGCACATGGAGGGAAAGTCTAAAATGTCATAGAAGGGACAGCTGACATGCAGAGCATCTTAGGAGGACAGAGAAGGCTTGGGTTTCTTTCAGAAAGGAAGGCATGGTTTTCTTAGGGAAGGAAAAATGCATTCTCAAGTCCCGTTAATTTCACTCCTGATCGGCCCAGTTATCTTAAGCCTCAGCACAGGGATGGCGCCCAATGGGCTCAATAGTGTTGGTTCTAAAGGTACCCGGATGTCTTGAATTCTGCATCAGAAGGTACAGCCTTCTGGGGAGTTGGGGGGAAAGGGTTAATGGGTGAAGGGAGAGGAGTGTTTGCAAGTTAGAGCTCCACAAAGAAGCCCCAACCACTTGGGATCCATGTAACATTAGCCAAAGGCCCTTCACCCTCCGCGGGGACTCAGTTCCTTCATCTGTAAAATGGGGATGGTGGTAACAGCTGTTTTATCTGTATGCAGCTCACATGAGACAGTGGCTACGAGAACATTTTATTGAATAAGAAGCGATGTCTGAAAAGGTCCACCTTCTTTGCTGTGCCCACCAGTAAGTCACCATGTGGGGGGGCGGCCGGGAGATGCATACCCAGTCCTGACTTCCGACAAAGATGGGATTCTTTGCTCCGTCTTCTTCCTTCCCCAGGACACAGGCGTGCGATTGCTCAGCACCTAGTGCGTATGCGGGCCGTTCCTCCAGGGCTGGGAATGAGTTCACTGTCCTTTTGCAACAGGGACTCTCCAAGGCAAAGTGGCTCCAGGAGACCGGCTGCACAGAACCCCTCTGGAAGGGCGCCGGGCTGTTTTGCCTCCCAAGCCGCAGGAGCAATGGCATTGCTCAGCCTGGATTTCCGGACTCCCATTTAGATGTCTGGCGTCCCCCGCGGAGCAGCCTCCTCGACCCCCTCCCCATTCCCGTTCCTTCTCACCCATCCCTCTCCAGGCACCAAAGGCCTTTCGAAAATGTCTTCGCTTTCAAGTGACACCAGCCCCGAAATCCCCCATTCCAAATAAATGAGAAAGGAACCCCCTTCCGCCAGCTTCTGCTGGTGCCCCGGCCACCCGAAGCCTAGGATACAATTTCGAGGCGAGGCGGGTGCATGTGTGTGTAATTGCTTCCTGAGAGGAAGACCATGGGAGCTGCAAATGAGGTGTTAATGATGAGCGCCACAGGGTTTGTGACGGGAGCAAAGGCCCATCTGGATTGATGACATTAGGTGGCTTTTTGTGGATGTGGCCCTTCACGGAGCTCCTTCCCTTTGGCTAGGGAGCATCCCATGATAGGAAAACAAAACACAGCCAAGCAAGGGAAACAGATTCCACCTTCTCTGCTCTGCAGCCGAACGGTGATCCTGCTGGTTTACCCACAGGGATGTCTCCCCGAGCTTGCGACCAGACCTGGGGCGGGGTTTCCTGAGAGGAAAAGGACCCGGGGACATTGCTGGTGGATCTGTTTGCTCTCAGCACCAGCTGCTGGGCACTGGGCGAGGAATCTGGGTCTCCGGTGTTGAGTTTGAAATCTGAGGTTCGGAGGAAAAGTCAGTCCGACAGAGTTCTGGAAGTTGTAGGAGTAGGAGGTGTTTGGTTTGTAAAATAGGTTTAATAGTACCAGTCCCATCTTATTCTAACCTTCGAGAAACTCTCTCAGATGACATCTCAGATCCGCGAATGACACCATTACCAGATTTTAGGTCCGGCCGTCTCATTTTATTAACCAAATGACAGACGTTCCAAGAGGCGGAGCATCTTGTCCAAGGACACAAAATCGCCCAGTGGCTGAACGAGGGCTGGGACCGTGGTCTGCCAGTGTTGAGGGAGATTGTTCTTGGTTCTAATTTTGGCTGAAATAGAACTTTGTCAATCCCCGTTCCCTCCGAAGATGACTGCAGTATCAACTTCCTAAGCCTCAAGATGACTTGGCTTGAGCGTGGCTCAGGCCCTGGAATTTTCTGCCACCTGAAATATGTGTGGTACCTCTGTCTTCGTGGTCCTGTGGACCTAGGCATCTCTGTCTCCCTCGGCAAGAAACCAGTGCCTGCAATGCAGAAGACCCAAGTTGAATCCGCTGAATCAAGGAAAATTCTAAATGTTCTTGACCATGACATTTAATTTAATCTTTCCCTTTTGAAGATAGGACAATCGGCTAGACGAAAATGGGACTAGTGAGAGCTCTCCCGTGGAGGTGAGACCCATTGGGATGTCTGCAGTACTATCAGAGAAGTGACAAGTTTTGAGGAAGTGGTTCCCCCAAAATGTCATATTACTAGTTCAAATTTGGAATTCATTTCAAAGCCGACCGACTTTGCCCAAATAAATAAAAGAGTTGCCTTTATCTCGTTAAAAGGTAAAGAAAAATTTCTAGAAGTTTTGCTGGATGGGGCAAGGGGGAGATGTTACTGATCTCTACAGGCTCTGGAGAAAGGCCTGATGTTCCCCGATGTTCATCTACATTCTGAGGAGGGATTTGGCTGCTGAGTGCGGTGGTGAACACAATTGGATATGTTTCATTAAGACTGTACCTCTGTCTTTTAATTAACTTCTTGTTCCTGTCTTTGGTGAAATATTAATTATTTTTTAATCATCGCTGGGATGCACTTTAAGGAGAAGCAGCTGGGATCATCCAACCCTAGTTTCATTATACAGATAGGTGTTATAATAATTAACTTAATTAGCTTGTCACTGCTTGCATAAAATATGACTGTATTTGGAGAACAGATATTGCTTCGCTGATCCAAGGTTAATTAAAAAATTGAGTGTACAAAAGGTCAGGTTGAATGGAGTTGGTGGCACCCTGATATCTGGCCAGCAGGACGAAGAATGTTTCCATGGGGGCCAGGACCGGAATCCAGCCATGACAGTTCTGAAGCCAACCTCGGGGAGAGACAACTATCATCAAATCCAGTAGGTTTTAGCCATCAACAGGGTTCTCTCTGTTCACTGGGGGCTCCATGGACCTCCACGGCATGGACAGGGAAACCAACGAGACACTTTCTTCAAGCTTCCACTCGAAGAAACAAATGGTTCTTTGTGGTCTCTAGAGATCTGGGTGCACCTGAGCACAAGGTGGGAAAAACAAGAAAGAATGGTCTGGGCAGTAGGTAGCTAATATTTTCTGAATGCGTCCCATGTGCCTGGTACCGAGCTAAGCGATATACATTAGTAGCTCATTTAATCCTCACCACAGTCCTATGAGGCAAACAGAACTGTCCCTATTTTAGGGTCGAGAAAACTGAGGGCTAGAGTGACTAAGTAACTGGTCCGAGTTTACCCAGCTGGTTAGTGGTAGAGCGAGGATTTGAACTTACCTAAGTTTGTCTCCAGAGATTAACTCTCGATAATCGCTTTTAATGGAATAGTAACTCTACCATATGCTGCCTTATAATGATGTGAATGAAAATAAGTAGCGTTTTCTGGGGGAGAGTAGCATTTTCTGTGTTTATAAAACACAGACTCGCTCCTGCAGAAGCTGGATCCCTTGCAAGAAGAAATCTGATACTAAACCAGACTGTTTCATCCTAATTAAAATGCTGAGGAGCTGGTATGGGTTTGGAAAAAGAATTTTGCTCGGTCCTTGTCAATACACGGGGGTGTTGAATGCACATAACTGTTTTTGTTTTGTTTTGTGATTATGTGGTGGCCCATTGAAATGTTAAGTGTGCTCTTTGGTACTCAGAAGGGGACTTTGTATTCCACAAATGCAACTGGCATCATGGACGGGGTTGGGCTATAATTGACCTGGAGCATCTGTTCCCATTTCTAGAAAATAATTGCAATATCCTTTGCTCTGAATCCTCGTGGGCTGCTGCGCTTGATTTCACCTGATGGTTTACGGACTCTCTCCATTGGAATGACTTAAAACTTACTTTCAACACGGCCAGTTGCACAGCCCTGCTGTTACCGTTCTTCAGGCTGTTATTAATTTCTCCCAGAGTGACGTGTGGTTTGGACTGGATCGTGCTGATGTGGTTTGTCATCTGTGATGCTAAATGTAGGACAGAAGCTGGGGAACGAGGGAAACGAGAACGTGGGAAAAAAAGTTAGTTCATATTGTCGTGGCTGTGAATCACGTGTCGTGTGCTGCTTCTGTTTGGGTCAATACTGTCCTTTTTTTTATATAGAAATCTGAAAGGGGAGAAGTAACATGGAAATAAGAGAAGCAATAATAGGGCTCAGGACTACACATAGAATCAGGAAGAAATAGGTATAAAGTGCAGTAGTACATCTGGGAAAAGAAGGCGCTGATTGTCTGGGAGGAGACAGCAAGACCCGTCTTAGCTCCCTCTTTCCTGGAGCTGATGGGAGAGGGCACTGGGCAGAGAGCAGGGGGCATCTGGAAGGATGCCCTGGCAAAGGGAATGCATTCACAAACTGTAGAAAATCACCAATAACTCTACCCGCCAATAAAAGCAACAAATTGTCGGTATGCACAATGGCGTGGGTGGATTTAAAAGGCTACATGTTGCGCAAAAGAAGCGAATCTCAGAAGGTGACATAGTATACAATTCTATTTACATGATATTCTATTTTTTTAAGATTGTATTTATTTATTGGAGAGAGAGAGAGAGAGAATACACCAGCAGGGGGTAGTGGCAGACAGAGAGAGAGAGAGAAGCAGACTCCTCGCTGAGCAGGGAGCCCGATGTGGAGCTCGATCCCAGGACCCCGGGATCATGACCTGAGCCGAAGGCAGACGCTTAACCAACTGAGCCACCCAGGTGTCCCCCCATGATCTTCTAAAAAAGACAAGAGCATATGATGACAGACCAGTAGTTGCCGATGGCTGGGTTGAGATGAGGGTCTAACTCCCTAAGAGGGGCAGCATGGAGGAATTCTGTGAGATGACACAATAATTCCACATCATTACTGTAGTGTTGTTTACCCAGATCTTTACTTACCTAGAGAATTGTATGCACACATGGACAAACTTACCGCATATTAACTTGAAAAACAAGTATTGAGAGGTATTGTAATTTTATTTATTTGTTTGTTTGATTGATTGATTGATTTAAGATTTTATTTATTTAGTGAGAGAGAGCTTGCACAAGTGCAGGGAGGAGCAGAAGCAGAGGGAGAGAGAGAATCCCAAGCGGACCCCAAGCTCAGCACAGAGCCTGACGTGGGGCTCGATCCCAGGAACCTGAGATCATGACCTGAGCCCAAACCAAGAGTCAGAGGCTCAATGAACTGAGCCACCCTGGCGCCCTGAGACGTATGGTCATTTTAATTAAATGATGTCCATATTTCTACTCTAACACAGGCTTAAAACAGTTTCCACAAAGATATACTATGTTTCTTTTACAAGAAATGAATGCCATATTACTTTGCACCTGAGAGTTGTCCAAGGTTTACCATGAAATACTAAAAAAAGTTAGAAGGCTTACAGGGTTTGCTGGTTCCGTGGGGGACCGCTGTCAATGGAGCCCCAGGAGAAGCATGCAAGCAAGCGTCCGCTGGAAGGCACACTCATCCGAGAGGAGCACCCTGACTCGCTCAGCTTTTTATTGAAAGTGCAGAACCCTAGGAACAGCCAGACAAGGAGGTTTCCAGAAGGGCAGGAACTCTTGGGTGGTTTTGGGTCTTAGACGCCTCAGTGGACTTCCGTGGCTGGAGCTGGTGAGTCTTTGCTCTGTGTCCCAACGCTACCGTCAGTCATAATTCAGCAGATCCCATGTCTGGTACTTTCTGTCTAATTGCTACCTTGAGCAAGAATGATACTCTCACAAACCGTGGGTTGCATTAAAGAAGAGGAATCCTGAGCTTGGGGGACTGACTGTTTTTCTAGCAAGTGGTAAGCAGGCCTGCTCCCCCGCTAGGGGGACATGGTACATCATCCCTGAAGGCTGCCTGCTGCAAACACAGCCCCGAGAAATGGACCAAGCAGACAGGAGTGAGTATCTTGCCTTCTTGACATTCCAGGGACCTTCGGTGGAGGTGAATGGCATCTCCTGGCCACAAACCTCCAGCCGATTGTAGAAATAATGGGGAATGCAATCAAACAATAACTAGGATATAAATGCTCTCTACTTTCTATCACAAAGTATTCCTAGAAACTTCACCATTTTAATATTGAAAATTACTCTAAGACCGCCCCCCCGCGTCCCGCCCCTGCCAAGGCAGAAGTTTTGGCCCCTGTAAGACTGCACTTACCAGTTGTGGCCACACGATGGCACACTGCTGGGAGTCACATTCTTTGGGGAGAAGGCTTATTCTGGGCATAAGGTAGGGGCAGTGGCTCACTGCGCCAGGCCAGTGAGAGCTGGCATCATCCCAGAGCATCCTGCTAGAGCCATCTAGGACATATCACACACACCTCTGAGCGCAATGGGTCCCATGTAGTCTTGGAGCCTCAACCTTGATCTCCCCAAGGCCATAGGCCAATCCATCCACCTCAACAGGGACCCGAAAAATAACTTTGCAACGACTTCCTTCTTCATCTTTGGCCAAACCCTAGTCTTTCTCTTCTGGGTGGTTTATCAGCGTTTTATGCAGTTGACTGGTGGGCCAAGGTACAAAGATCTTCCTCCTATAATGGAAGACGTGCCATTTTGGGGGGCTGTCCTTCTAGGCATAGGTAAAAACAAGACTGAGGGAGAGCTGCAGTTTGCTGAGTGCTACCATAGACCAGGTTACCTAGTGGGTAACGTGACTGACTTCCACAACTCTACAAGGGAGATGATTTTACTGTCCACGTTTTGTAGCTGGGGTAACTGACATTGACAGAGGCTGAGAAATTTCCTAAGGTCGCAGAATTAGGAAGCCGTGAGGCCAAGTTTTGAGCCCAACGGAAGAGGGAGACCAAGCCTTCGCCACTCTCCTGGTATGTTCTTGGGTGTGGACAGCCTTGGGTCTCTTTGGGATTTTCTGCCCGGTGGAGCAATAGTGCCATATGGGGAAAAAACCAAGAATCAGGGCCCTTCTGTCTATTCCTCAGGGTCACTGAGATTTGCTGATGGACATCAGATTGCTCTAGAAACTGTCAAGCAGCCCACAGCAATAAGCGATCGCTGCTTTCTGCTCTCAAATATCCAAAAAATACAGACTCTGTCTTCAACAGGGGCTCCGTGATCACTGAGAATTCTGACAACAAACATTCATTTCTGGGAGCCAAGACGGTTCTCTTTTGATGTGTCAATTCTGGATGCCTTGGGAAGGATGCTGAGTCCTCACTGAGACTCATCAATGAATGGCCAACGGGAGAAGAGGGTGGTGTTCATGCCTGATTACTCCGTGCTGGGCTTGGCGGGACCCAGAGACACACGAAGACAAAAGGAGGGTTCCGTGACGGCCTCAAGAGTTGTGGGGGAGCCCCCCGTCTGGGCATCTGGCAGAACTGCTCTTGCCCTCGCTTCCTCAAAACCAGAGGGTTCTTAAGTATACCAGACACCCAGCAGCCTGGATAATCTTTCATCCTGGAGGCAAGCTGGGGCCTGGCTCCGGGGACGGGGAGCTGGGCTGGGAGCCATAATGAGAAGCAAATCTCCCCAGATTGGGGCCCATGATGTGATGAAAAGCTCTGACAGTGGAGGAGATAAGCCTTGCAGGATGGGAGCCGCCAGGCCGATCCCACAACATTGGCGTGGCTTCTATTAAAAACAGGCCTCCTCCTCTCCATCACCCATGCAAGTTGGTCTCACTCTCTGCCCATCCGTTCAAGAAACGGTTGGCGAAGTCTCACTGATGGAAGCCCGGGGTGGTGACCCTGGGGGCAGCGATGTTGGGTGTGCAGGGAGATGGGGCGGTCCTCGGGGACAGCGTGGGACCCCCTCAATTAAGCACTCTGGGTGGCCAGGCAAAGCTGTCAGGGACCCGAGTGAGTGGCCCCGAGTTGTCACCACTCTCCCCCCACACAGAAGTGTTTGCAGAGCAGTTCACAGCACTTTGTGTTCCTAATTGTCAAAGAACTCCCCTCGCACTCTTAAAACAAATTTAAACATATCTAAACAAAGAAAACACCTCTGGCCCCAGTGCGCAGGGGTAACCACGTTTGGGCAGGCATCTTTCCGATACTACCAACGCACGCCCACATGCAGATACAAATAGGATCAAACTCCAGAGCCTCACGATCCTCAGTGGCTGCCAATAGCCCCACGTGGTTGTTTGAATTAGAGTTAATTAAAGTAATTATGGGGCGCCTGGGTGGCTCAGTCGGTTAAGCATCTGCCTTCGGATCAGGTCCTGGGATCGAGTCCCACGTTGGGCTCCCTGCTCCTCGGGGGGACTCCTTCTCCCTCTGCCCTTCCCGCTGCTTGTGCTCCCCCCCCCCGACAAATAAATAAAATCTTAAAAAAAAAGAATTAAAGTAATTAAAAGTAAAGAATCTGTTTCTCAGTGTGGATGACACACGGCGCGACATTGGTTTCAGGTGTACAACATAGGTGTTAAACCGCCGTGTGTGTCATGCTGGGCTCACCACAGACGCGCCTGCCACCTGTCACCGTAGGACGCAAGTTACAGAACCGGGGACTATGTTCCCGCCTGGACCTCCCACTCCCCGCTGGCAACCACCAGTTTGTTCTCTGTACTTACGGATCTGTTTCCACTTTTGTTTGTTTTGTTGTTCAGATTCCGCATGTGTGTGAAATCCCACAGTATTTGTCTTTCTCTGTCTGACTTATTTCACTTAGCATTGGACCCTCTAGGTCCATCTGTGTTCTCGCAAATGGCAAGACCTTGTTCTTTTCTATGACCTAATAATAGTCCATTATAGATAATACATATAGATAATGCCACTATTATTTATAATAAATATATATTATTTATATATTACTTATAATATATAAATACATATCATAAATAAACACATAAGTATAAAATACAATATATTTTTGTAATATATTATTTATAATATATAAATATGTTATCGATAATTATTAATAATTATAGCTATATTGCACATACTTATAATTATATTATTATAATTAATATAATGATTAATTATAAATATAGCTTTAACAATATTAAATGTATTATTAATAATATAAATATAAAAACATATGATTAATGATTATTAATATAACACAATATTAATATTATTAATAATATATAATATTATTTATTATATATCTATATCATATATAGATATATATGAACATATTATATAGATCTACTATTATATACAGATAATATATATTATTTATAATATAGTATTATATATATTATATATTAATATGATATATAATTTATATATAATATAGATAATATATGATATAATATAATATAATAACATATTATATATTATATTATAATATAATATTATAAATAATGTAATTACTATATATAAGTACTATATATAGTAAAATATATATTATATTATTATATATAGCTAATATATATTATTTATAATGTATATAATTCCACTATATATAAATACATATTGTTTACATATATTATCTATAATGGAATATAAATATAATAATAAAATAAATTAAAAATATAAATAAAAATATAAACATATTTATATATTCTATATATATATACATATACCGCATCTTCTTTATCCATTGATAGAGCAGTACAGTATTCCATGGTGTACATGTACAACCACTTTTTAAAACCATTTCTCTAAAAAAAGAAAAAGAATAAAATAATTTCTCTCAAGTTCGAAATTCAAACTACTTCTAGCCTGTCAGGACCATTACAATGATTCCGCAGACTCTCTAAAAGCTAATTGTTTATTTGCATGTATGGTTAACATCCTTGTTTTTATTTCCAGGGCAGGTCACTATTATTTTCAGGTTTTTTTTCATATCTGTGACAAAATTAATGTCCAGAAATAAATTTATACTCCTCACAAGCAGGGCATGAAAGTGCCTCTTACTCAAATCTAACCAATGGTTCAGGAAATCAGTGCCCCTTTGATGGCTGAAGCAGCATTCTCTCAAAGATGTTTTTTCTTTTTTCTTTTTTAAGATTTTATTTATTTACTTGACAGAGACAGCGAGAGAGGGAACACAAGCAGGAGGAGTATGAGAAGGAGAAGCAGGTTTCCTGCTGAGCAGGGAGCCCAATGCAGGACTCAATCCCAGGACCCTGGGATCATGACCTGAGCCAAAGGCAGATGCTTAACTGATGGAGCCACCCAGGCGTCCCCTCAAAGACATTTTTCGATGCATTTCTTGGACGTCTGGTAGGTTTGACAACTGTTTGTGTTTCTTTCTTTTTTTTCCTAAAGATTTTATCTATTTGAGAGAGAGAGAGAAAGCACAAGGGAGGGGGAGGGGCAGAGGGAGAAGCAGACTCCCCGCTGAGCAGGGAGCCCGATGGGGGACTCGATCCCAGGACCCTGAGATCATGACCCGAGCGGAAGGCAGATGTTTAACCAACTGAGCCACCCAGGCGCCCTGTTTGTGTTTCTTCTGCGATTTGCTTTTCCGGAGCTTTTCCCTGGCATGTTCATCCCTTTCTAATTGATTCACATAAGATCTTTAAATGTGGAGGAATGACGCCTGAACCATATAACTTATAAGAGCTTGTTTGGGTTTGTCATTTGGTCTTCGATTTTTTTTTCTTTTACTTACAAACATTGCAAAATTGTATTTTTGTATTTAGTCAAATTGCTGGGTCTTTCTTTCTTCCTTCTTTCTATTCTTTTTCTTCTTTTCTTCTTTTTTTTTTTTTTAGATTTCTGCCCTTGGTAAGACACTTGGGCTCTGCTAAAAATGACATAGAAAATGTTTACTGTGTTTTATAGTTTACTTTTGTAAGACACCTAAAATTTTAGCACATCTGGAATTTATCTAGGGTGTAGTGTGAGTGAGTTTGGTATTTACATTTACTTTCTAAATGGGTTAGCCGGTTTCCCTAAACCATTTCTTGAATTATTTATTCTTTTTTTTAACTGATTTCAAATTTTGCCTTTATCAAATATTACCTATGTACACACACACACACACACACACAATTGGGTCTGCTATCATATTTCTATTCCATTTTATTACTCTGTCTTCCTAATTTGGTGCCAGGAACATATTGCTTTAATTATTGTGCTATATATTACATGTTAATATTTGTGTGGTAAGTCCTTCTTGTAACTCTTCTTTTCCAAAGTATTTTTGGCTTCTCTACTGTGTATTTCTCCCATATGAATGTTAAAGTCATTTTGTGAGGTTTTGGAAAAAGAGTCCTATCTGGGTTTTTACTGGCATCATTAAGGTAAAACGAAATTTTTGAAAAATTGACTCTTTTTCAATATTAAAGCTTCTCATCCAGAAATAGGGCAGGTCTTTTAATGTATTCTCATTATTATATATCTCTTAGTAAAGTTTTTCACTTGTCTTCTTGATATAGGTCCTGAATATTACTTATGAGTTTCACTCTCACTTTGCCAAAATCATGGTTAAATTTTCATCCTCAAGACAGAAAAGAAAACCTGGTTTCTGGGGCAGGGGCCAGGGGTGAGTTGGGCTGGGAGCCACGCAAGAAAGCCCAACTTCTGGACTGGGGCCCATAATGTGCTATTTTAATTTTCTTACTGTTGTTGCAAATAAGATCTTTACTTATTTTTTTTTTTAATAATCTCTACACCCAGTGTGGGGCTCAAACTCACAACCCTGAGATCAAGAGTTGCACGCTCTTCTGACTGAGCCAGCCAGGGCCCCGCGCATGAGACCATTAAACACCACTTCATTTGTGAACAAAATATTGGGAAATCTACGAACAAGGCAAAATTTTCGAGCATTTATTTCATAATTAGCTTTTATTTGCTGTTTTATTATGTTATTTCATGTAGGTTGGAGATCTTGGACTTTGTGAAGAAATCATCGTTTATTTGCAAGAAATGGATGTCGGTATTTAGAACATCTACTTCTTTTTCTTAGTATATAGATAGATAAAGTATAACGCTAGAAAAGCATGGCTATTTCCGACAGACAGACCTGGGGTAAATTCCAACTGTACCACCTATTCGCTCAAATCTTCTGCAATTTATCCAATTTCTGAGGCTCGGTTTCTTCAGTAATAAAAAGGAATAATGATACCTATTTTACAGGGATCTTCTGAGGATTAAACAAAATGTTGCCTGTGGAGCACATAGCCCAGGACTTGGCACCCGCTGCCTGCAATTAGTGCTCGTCTGAGTGCAGCTGGCTGGACCCACAGAACCTTAAATATTGACCATAATGATGGGCATCGGGGTTTCATCGTAATACATCCATTGCTGAATAGAAATACCAGCCACTCTTGATGACAACGTTGGTGATGATGACGACGGTGAGGGTGACTAACGTTTATTAAGCGTTTGTGCCCCATTCAGCACAAATGCCATGAAGACCACCGCAGGTGATCACGCCAACATCTTGTGAACTTGCTCCTGAACATGTTGCTTTTATTTATTTATTCCATCATTCAGTTAATTCATTCACTGATCATTGGCTGAGCATGCATGGACGCTCTTAATATGCTTCAGTTCTTCCTGGGGTCGTTTTGGACATGGTGTCGGTTATGTGATGAAGGGGGAAGAGACATATCAGTGAACAGACGATGAGGATAATGGCATCTGTGCTCCGCATATAACACCAGGAACCACATGCATGCAGTGTCGGTGTTGTCCATTGACACATAACACGTTATGTATGGACGATCTGTCCTCACTGAGAGCAGAGAATGAGGGGCAGGGTTTGTGATGGGATAAAGAATGGAGCTAGCCTTCCTCTGGTGAAACATCGATCATACAACCATCACTTACGGGTTGCTAGTAATAAAAAGGTGAGTAAGACGGGGGTCTTGCCCTTGAGTCATTCACTGTTGAGAAAACGAGACATGAAGAAGCATTCTATCAGGACAATAAACACATGTTACAAGAAACTCGGGAGAACCAGGCTTGTAAAGGAAGGAAGGAGCCTTGCCAGCCTTTGGAGGGATGGGAAGGAGACAGACTGTAGAGATGGTGGGCCTGAGTGCTGGGTGAGTCAGGAGACCAGGTGGGTAAGAAAGGACAGGCATGAGAGCGGTGGGAACAGCCATGCAAAGGCACAGAGGCACCCTGGAGCTGAGTGCTTAGCTTGCCTGGCAGCCGGTTGTCCAGGGAAGGCAAACTCAGAGGAGGTGGGCTTTGCGGTTAACATCAATTTGAAGTAGACTGGCTACAAATTAGAGCGTTTCCTGGATGATTTAATGAGGTTCGCAAAGTAAAGGAGGGAAATGACGGTGCCTTGTTAATATTCATTGTCATGATATTTACTGGGGCCAAACAAAAATAAAGGCAGTAAATATAGCTTTTGCTGGGAAAAGACTGGGGACTAAATGAGGGACAGAAAACAGACTGCTTTTGGGTGGAAGCAATGGAGATATTCACTGTTTTTGAATTAGCTCCATCTCTCCCTTTTTGTCTTTCCACCTTGTCTTTCTGTCCTCCCAGATCCTCGCTCAGCAGCAGGTTTCCAAGCGGGGTGGACTTCTCACATCACTGATGAAGAATGTTAGCTAGTGCAATAGAAGATTACGTAGCTTTCTCCCCAAAACCATACACGAATGGGACACGTGGGAGAGAGGCACCCTCTTGGCCTCTATTATTTGCTGGTGAATCCAGAATTTGGGGGTCGATTCATTTGTCCACCAGTGTCAGTTTCTCCTTCTTTCTTCTCTTTGTACCCTGTTTCCTTCCCAGGTATTTGGGTCTGGCAGGCCACTGATGGGTGGAACCCACAGACACAAGGAAGTGATTTTATGGGCTTTCTTCTGGGCTCAAGCACAATTTTTTAAAATTCCTTTTGATCCTCTAAGATCCCAGAAGCCAACTCTGGTTAACATCACCAAGAAACTAGCTGTACCCAGAGCCGTCTTAGGCGCTAGGCTTCTCGTATGCCAAGCTGTAGGCAGTCCTGTCCCCTTGGAACTGGAACTGGAGGCATCTTGAGAAGATTGAAGCAAACAGAAGTGGCACGTTGGACCTTTAACATGTGAAGTTGATCAATGCTTACATCTGTGCAAAGCATTTTGTACCGAGTAAGTCTCTTAAAAATTCCACTGTTGGAATTAAAGAGATTAAAGAGCTTAATCCTCGTGCTTAGATACAGAGTTCCTGATTTGGAGCCTGGGAAGAGCTTGAGATGGATCCCATTCTGAAACTTCAGCCTATTCTTTTGAAAGCCTGAGTGGTGCTTGGAGTAGAAGTATCACCAGAGCGCATTGAGGTCTTATGGGACATGGGTGGAAAGTCAAATACTGGAGGAAGTAAGAGCTCCCCAGATTGTCACTGCTTCAAATAGTAACTGTGAGCAGATAGCAATTATTGCCAAAATGTGTGTGGGGCAAGGTGGTTACCCTCAGAGGCCCTCCTTCAGCTTTTGATCAAGCCTGCCAAGCAGCGTGTTGGATGGCACCGTGAGCACTTACGAATGGGCGTGACCTCCATACACATAAAACACAATCAGATACAGATAAAACCACGTTCTCTACGAGTATGATTCCAGACTGGACCCATCCCTTTTCCCGAGGGGATTAACTAGCTCTATTGAGGAACCGCTGACATTCTACAATTCTAGTGAAGAGCAAGAGAGAATGGGGGAGGGGCAGAGAGAGAGAGAGAATCCTAAGCAGACTGCCTGCTAAGTGCAGACCCCATGTGGGCTCCATCTCACGACCCTCAGATCATAACCTGAGCTGAAATCAAGAGTCGGCTGCTTAACCAACTGAGCCAGCCAGGCACCCCAATTCTAGGGTATCTTTGAGGGATTTTATTTTAACATTTGCATTTATTTATTTATTTATTTATTGCCCCCTTGAGATACAATTGACATACAATTGACATACATTTAATTTAATTGAGATACAATTGACATACAACCCTGTGTGAATATAAGGCACGAAACATAATGACTTGATAGGACTATATTGTGAAATGCTCACTATGGTCAATTCACAACATCACCTCACAGTTACCAATTCTTCTGCCCTTAAGATGAGAACTTTGAAGATCTGCTGTCCTAGAAACTTCCAAATTCACAATACGATTTTGTTAACTCTACCCATCACGTTGTACATTACACGCCCAGAACCTATTTATCTGATAACTGCATGTTTGCACCTCTTGACCACCTTCACCCAATTCCTAGTGTTCCTTAACTGACACCTTGCTTAACTAATTCTTAATGCTTAACTAATGAATTCTAATGCTTAACTAATTGAACTTGAGTGAGGTTGAGCTAAGTGTACCAAGTGTCTCCACGTAGACAGAAAACTGTAGCTCGAATAATATAGTTAAGACTAGTTGAACCTCACTGAGCACTTGGATCCCCAAATGTCTCACTGAGCCCCTGAGTCCAAAAGATGAAAAACAGAGATTAGCATTAATATGAGAGGTTGTCTCTAAGGGTGAACCACAGGACTCTACCTGATAGGACATTTTTGCTTATGCTGAGTTTGAAGGCAGATTTTAGGCTCATTGGATTTGTGGGCAACACAACAAAACCCTTAAATAATGGAACAGAGCCCATCAAATGGCTCATGGAAGTCTGTTTTCTTCTTCCTCTCTCTCCTCCAGCACTACCTCTGTCTCATTCATCTTTCTGATGCCTAAAAGTGTATAAACCCACACAGGGCTCTTGAGAGATTAAATGAGATGTAGGAAAGTGGGTGAGGTTGTATCATTCTGTGTAAGATCTCAATTCTCCTAAGCGGTACCAGAGGGGACAGGGCTCAAACCCTAGCTCCCTTGTTTGCATATTATTCAAAGATTTATTTATTTACTTATCTGAGAGAGAAAGAAAGAGAGAGAGACCAAGCAGGCAGAGGGGCAAAGGGAGAGAATCTCAAGTAGACTCCCCACTGAGTGAGGAGCCTGATGCGGGGTTCAATCTCATGACCCTGAGATCGTGACCTGAGCTGAAATTAAGAGTCAGATGTTTAACTGAGCCACCCAGGTGCCCTTTGTTCTTGTATGGTATGCTGATGCTCCCCAGACACACTCTTTGGGAGTGACCCCTTCTGCTTTTCCAACACAAGCATCCAGTGCAACAAAACTGTGGTTATGGAGACCTGCGCTCGCTAGATACGTTCTTTTCATCAGGCAACCAGGCCCGGGAGAGAGCAGCTGCCGCTAACATGTGCTCCTGCAGAGGCAAACACATCAAAAAGACCACCAGAGCTAAAAATAGCCAGGACAGAAAATGCATTCAGGCCACAAGATCGAGAACCAGCACTTGAGGTGGGCCACTGCGTGAGTCGAAAGGAATGATTTGATGCAGCAGACTAAACTTTTAGAGACTAAAAGGGACTCTGGGATGTCACATGGTCCAACTCCCCACTTGGATGTGGAGAACATTTGGTAGAGAGAGGTCAGCTGATGTGCCCACGATCGCCCAATTAATTACTGCCAAGGTTGGATTCTTGGTGCCTGGCTCAGCTCACCTTCTACCTTATCACGTTGTTCTAAATCTGATAATGATCATGAAGGTGGTAATAATTGCAAAAATAATACTAATAATCATAAATGGCAATGACTTACTTTTGTATAGCTCTTTACCACTTAAAGATCTTAGAGGGTTTCGTGAGACAGCCGGAGTAGGGAAAGGGAACAATCATGCCTTGTTAATACTCATTGTCATGATGTTTACTGGGGCAAAGCAAAAATAAAGTAAAAATAGCTTTGGCTGGGAAAAGACTGAGGACAAAATGAAGAATTGAAAAAAACTGCTGTCTCGAGGTACAAACAAAGGTGAATATTAACTTTCTTTGAATTTGAATAACCTTCCCACTTCCCATCCTATCCTTGTCTTTCTCTCTTCCCAGACTCTCATCCAATAGCAGATTTCAAGGCTGGTGGACTTCTTACCACACTGATGAGGATACTCTATTTTATATTAAAAAGAGGTATAGGGCGCCTGGGTGGCTCAGTGGGTTAAAGCCTCTGCCTTCGGCTCAGGTCATGATCTCAGGGTCCTGGGATCGAGGCCCGCATCGGGCTCTCTGCTCGGCAGGGAGCCTGCTTCCTCCTCTCTCCTCTCCTCTGCCTGCCTCTCTGCCTACTTGTAATCCCTCTCTCTGTGTCAAATAAATAAATAAAATCTTTAAAAAAAAAGAGGTATAGCAAATATTATCCCCATATTAGAGATGAGGCAATGGAGCCACAGAGAGTCTAATTTGCCAAAGGGCTCACAGCTAATGAGTGATGGAGAGGAGGAGTCTTGGCTTATGGTTCAGTGCTCTTTCTTACACAGCATGTTGACCTCCTGGCTGTTACTGAACCACAGAGAGTGAGTTTTTCTGAGGATTTGTTCTCAACCTCTTTTTTTCTTTTTCTTTTTCTTTTCTTTTCTTTTCCTTTCTTTTCCTTTCTTTCTTTCTTTCTTTCTTTCTTTCTTTCTTTCTTTCTTTGGTAAGTTCTACAAGTAGAAATGGCACAATTAAAAGGACACTATCTAGGGTATATAGCAGAGATCTGATTCTGGACAGCGAATCCTAGAGCAGTAAGGAACTAAAATAGTCTCTCTAACTTGGCCTTCTGCTTTGAAATCAATGATGTGTTAATGTCCCGGGGCCTCACCTCCAGAAAACAAATACAACTCAAAGTCTTATAAATAAAAATGACAGCAAGAAGCAGAACCTTGACTTCCTGTCTCTTTGTGAGGTCTGCTTTGCAACATACTCTATCCGAGAGACAGGGGTCAGACCCCTCTCATCACTATCCAGTACTGTGGAGTGTGTGAAATGTCTTCTAATGTCATGGTAGTGTCAGGGAAAGTCCCATCTTTGGAGTGGGGTGGCTTGGTTTGAATCCCAGAACTATGAAGGAGTAAATGAGTAGCCTTGGACAATTGACTTAACCTTGCAAATTTGTGCTTTCGTAAAGGTGGCATGTTAGATTATCTAACTCTTGGATCTGCTGAGGTGAACAGAGACCATGCTTACTTACTGGCTTGTTGCCGTGCTTTCCACCAAGTAGGAATATGATGGTCCAGATGTGCAGGTGCTTTGGCTTGGCTCCCCCTTTCTCCCCTGTGATGCCCCTGAAGTCAGCAGCATTAGTTTGATGCAAGCACTTCACAACAATTTTCCAAGCAAGACTGGGCCCTAACCTAATGCCTCCCACTTTCTCACATTACATGTCAGTGACAGGACACAAAGAGTGAGGAGTGACCTATTATCCTTGATGAAAAGTAACACTATCATAAAAACCCTACTCCATCATGCTACCTGTGATGGTTAATTTTAGTGTCAGCTTAACTGACTCCTGGCATGCACAGAGATTTGGGTAACCATTATTTCTGGAAGTTTCCAGGAGAGATTAGTATTTGAGTTGGTGGACTGAGTAAAGAAGTCTGTTCTCCACAACGTGGGTGGGCATCAGCCAATCTGTTGAGGGCCTGAATAACACAAACAGGCAGAGGAAAGCTGAATTCTCCTTCTTTACTGGACTAATAAATTGGGACATCAGTCATCTCCTCCCCTTGTACCGGGATTTCCACCATCAGCTCCCAAGGGTCCCCAGGCCTGTGGACTTGGATGGAATCACACACCAGCTTTCCTGGATGTCCAGCTTGCAGACAACAGATTGTGGGACTTCTCAGCCTCCATAATCACATGAGCCCCATAATTCCTCATAATAAATCTCTTTCTCTCTATCCACACCATTGGTTCTGTTTCTTTAAGCTTTTGTTATTGTTGACCTGGATTCTCCCAGTCTCACTTTTGCTTTATTTTTATAAAGATCAACTTCATGCTACAGCAAATGACTGACAAGTATTCATGTGGGTATTTTTTAGCTTATGCTGGTGGGCAGAGTAACGCATACCCCCTCCTGCACAACGTCCATACCTTAATCCCCAGAACCTGTGACTATGGTGTTACATGACAAAATAAACTTTGCTGATATTATTAAGGGTACAGACCTAGTTAGAAGATTATTCTTCTTCTAATCATTGGGGTGAGCCCATCCTCATCAGATGAATCTTTGAAAGTGAAGACTTCCTTCCTCAGTTGTGGCAGAAGGAGAGGGTCAGAGAAATGCCCTGCTGGTGGCTGGGAAGGTGGAGGAGGGGCTGAGAGCCAAGGAATCTGGGCAGCCTCTAGAAACTGGGAAAGGCAAGTAAATGGATTCTCTCCCACAGCCTCCAGGAAGGGATGCAGCTCATCCAGTGAAGCCAATGTTGGACTTCGGACCCACAGAACTCTACGATAATAAAGATGGATTTTTGAGTCACTCAGTTGGTGGTAATTCGTGATAGTGTGTTATAGCCAGCCCTCAGAGACAGGGCGGACCCCCACCCAAAATTCAATTCAGATGTCAAAACTAATGATGTCACATGTACAAAAGGATAATTATGTCACATGTAATGGAGCTTTATGGGGTAATTCCCAAGCGGGTCCAAAAATGGCTTGAGAAAGAAGGGAAAGGGGAGTGGTATGGAGATTCTGTGGTGGTTAGGAGGTGGGGACTGGGGGTTCCTGAGCATGGTTTGATCTTCTCATCAACACCAAAGGAGAGAGCCCCCAGACATTCTTATCATGGTGACCAGGTGTGGACAGAAAGGAATAGGGTGGGGGGAAGGCTTGAACACTATCAGCAAACTCAAACAAAAAAAAAAAAGAAAAGAAAAGAAAAGAAAAAGAAAAGGAATCACGCTCTATTTCCTACTCACAATGGAAAACCAACACAACCATCCTCCTCTAGTTCCATTTAAGCATCAATCCTTCCATCCACCCACCCATCCGCAACATCCAAATGTGTTGTGTATCTGCCATGTTCCAGCTACAACTAGAAGTTATGGATGCACTGATGTCCCCGAAAAAAGTTTTCCTTCTGTTGTGTTAACTGTCTGGTAGGAGTGGACGTTGAATGGATTTATAATTATCAGATTATTTGCCAACTATCACAATTGTGGTATATGGAGAAGGCTCAGGGAGAACAAAGGAGAAAGAGATTTTTCTGCCTAGGAATTTTAGGGAAATTTTCACTGAGAAGATGATGATTGGTACAGTTTTTGAAGAACAACCAGGAGCTCAACAAGCAGAGATAGGAGTCAAGGCTCTTTAGAACTCTAGGACAAATCATGACAAAGGTATAGAGCCATGATGTTTTATCTGTGTGCCAGTAAAGTGGATTAGCTGGTGAGGGTTTTTTTCCATCCTCCAATCCCATGTGGGTTTGAGATAGGTGAATGGAATTTGGAAGAAAAAGCTGGAATTTTGGGAAAGATGATCAGCCATCACCTGCATGCCGACCTCATTTAAAGATGAGAATTTGTTTGTAGCTTGAAGTCATTGAATGATACCCAGTCTAATGCATATGAAGGAACACATGTGATGCCTATAACATGAACAAGACTGGGAAGACATGGTTTTAGGAAAAGGAAACTAATCGGTAATGAACGTTTCTAGCAAAGACTACAGTTTTGTTTTGTTTTGTTTTGTTATTTCCCCCAATGATGGTCCAAGAAAATGATGCAGAGAGTATGTAGAATTACAGGATTGCTTGATGAAGAGAACATGTGATCTGGAGGACTGGGAAAGGAATAAAGCTGATCATCATGATTCAAAATGTGTTTTGTCCCCCTTGGGTCCTCCTCTTTGTGACATCCTAGAACATCCTACGACATGGCTAGTCTTTGAACTTTCCTTCCCCAGCCCAGAGCTCTGGCAGCCCTGGTATCAACCTCCCCCCTCATGTGGGTATCAGCTGGGGGAGCATGGATTTTCATAAGAATTCCAACGTTAATGACCAGGTTCTGTTGGAGAGAAACACAAGCCTTCTCCAACTCCTACCCCCTGCCTTGTGCTGCATCCTTGCTTCCCTCTCTCTGTTTGTGTTTTAGACTTGAGAGGTTCTTTTCATATAAATAACAAGTTCCTGCTTTGAACTTAAAAGTAAACATTATGAGAGAGGAAAAAAAGTATGGCCTATCTAACTTGAAATGCTCAAATATGATTAGTATTAGACTGTGAAGTACCTCTGCCTTATCTCTCGAAGCCAGCTGCTGGGAGCATTTTGAGGGATCAGGCTGGTTGTTGTGGTGTGATGTTTTTAAAACAAAACTTAAGCCCCAAGTGATCTGTGGATAGACTCTCCACAAAATCCCCTTTGTCAAAAGCTCAATCTTTCTAATTTCTCTCCCCCTCATCATTTGGCCTAATCCCAATTCATGGAAGCCAATGCGGGAGTAAAATAGATTCCAATCACAATCTGGCCATTTCTCTCTTCCTCCTCTCTGTATTTCTGCTTTTCTATTTTCTAAATTTGCCTGGCTACATTTAAAGCTTTCCCAATCGAGGAAACAAATTATTTGGGTCATACGGGCCACTACTGCCATTTGTAAGCAAAAAAAAATACTGCTTGGCATTTTCAAAACTGATTTATTAATACACACGGGGGTCTCACATGTCAACAACTGCAAATTATGGATAACAGATTTGCATCTTCTATAACTTCATGCCATCATTCAATGGAACTTTGTAAGCTAAAAAAAGGCTAAATGATAAAGTGGTTTTTAAAAAATCTCTTCTTACACTAGTTGCTACATCTTTCATTAAAAAGAAAGAAAGAAGAAAACAAAAAATATGTTTCTCTTAATTCACTGAAGAGTTTAGCTCTAAAGCATTAAAAGATTTTAAACCCATGAATTATTATATGTATGATGCATGAATCAACTACAGAAAGAATAGGAAATGAATAACTGCTTTGCATCAATCTCCAGTGAAACTATGTACAGGGAAATGAATTTGGGATTCAATCAAATAAGGAGCTAGCATTTAGGTCCTCCTGAACACATTACTCTGAAAATACTTGTAGAATGCTAAAAGGGAGAGATAATTTATGTCTATCTTCAGTGAATGTGCACTTTTGGGGAGACATCAAAAGTTGTATGTTGATCTATTCCCAAAAGAGGCCAAGGATCGAAGGATCATTAATCAGTAAATAAGCAACACAGATAATAGGGGTCACTAATTGAGGGCCATGAGGTATTACTGCGGAGATGGAGAGATCTATGAGGATTTCAACAAAAAGATGAATTTTTTTCTGAGTTTGAAATGTAATTGTAATCCTAGTAGGTGGGAAAAGGAAGGAGGATGTCTCAGAAGAGAAGGACTGATAAGATGTACAGAAGGATGTTTTCAAGGTGCTCAGGGGCCAATGAGGAGAACTGCTTTGAATTTATATAAGTATATAAATTGGCTTTCTTCCACTCACCATTCTATCATGAGGTTCGTCCATATTGTTACCTATAAAAAGTTCAAAAACAGGCAAAATTAATTTATGGTGTGAAAGGTTGAAATGATTATCAGAGATGTTTGGAATTTAGAGAATTCAAAAAGAGGCATGGTTCAAAAGAATATCAAAACATCAAATACCTAAGAAATGCTCAGAGAAAGATATTCAAGACTTCTACATTGAAGATGACACATAATTACTGATGGTAAGTGGAAGGAAATACCATGTTCATGGATTGGACGATTCAGTGCTGTTACTATATCTTGTTTTCCTGAAACCGATGTCTATATTCAATGCAATCCCCACCAAAATCCCAGCAGATCTTATTTTTGTAGAAGCTGATTCTAAAATTGATGTGGGAATGCAAAGGGCTAAGAATAGCCAAGGTCAGAGAAGGGTACAGATCATTAAACAGTAAAAAGGCTATAGTAAATAAGTAATTAAGACTGCGGCTTGCTAATATAAGGATAGGCACATTGATCGATGAAGTGGAATGGAGGGTTCAGAAATAGATTCACATGATTATAAATCATCTGATTTATAATAAAGTTGCCACTTACATTACTGGTGACAGTGTAGGTTGGGCCACTCACCTTGGAAAATGGTTTGATAGTACCTAATAAAATTAAACATATAATTACTTACCTAGCATGTCCATATTTAGGTAAACCAATAGAAATGTGTACATGTGTGCATCAAAAGCCATGCACAAGAGTAGAGAACATGACATCACTTGCAGTCCCCAATTGGAAAAACCCCAAATGCCTCTTAACACTTGAGGAGATAATAAATGATCGTTCATTCATACCGTGGAACACGGTATAACAGGTATCTTGGTGCATTCAGGCTGCTCTAGCAAAATACCACGGACAAGTAGCTTATAAAGAGAACTTCATTTCTCATGGTTCTGGAGCCTGGGAAGACCAGGGTCATGGTGCAAGAAGATTTGGCCTTTGGTGGGGGTTCACTTCCTAGCTGTCCATCTTTTCACCATAACCTCACGTGGTAGGAGGGGCTGGGGGTCTCTTCCTTAAAGGCACTAATCCCATTCACAGGGACTCCACCCTCATGACCTACCTCATCACCTCCCAAAGCCCCCCCGCCTACTTTCATCACATTGGACATTAGGATTCCAACATACGAATTTTGGGAACACAAGCATTGTACAGCAAGTTTCCATAAACTTTTTCAGTACAGGGTCAGAGAGTAAACATTGTAGGTTTTGCTGGCCATATCTTGTCTATCGCAACTATTTAACATCTGCTGTGGTAGTGTGAAAGTAGCCACACACAACCCATAAATGAATGAGCATGGCCATGTTTCCAGAACTTTATTTATGAACACTGAAATACGCATTTCATATAATTTTCATGTTACAAAATATTATACTTTTAGAAATCTTTTCCAACCATTCGAAATATAAAAATCATTCTTTGCTCAAGGGCTAGACAAAAACATTTCCTCTCCTTGAGAGAGAAAGGAAGGGAAATATGGATGAGCTTCACAGATATAATTGTGAGAGGATGAAAAGACTGACCAAAATGAACATATGTGTTATGATTCCACTTATATAAAGGTCAAAAACAGGCAAAACTAATTTATGGTGATCAAAATCGTGATTATCAGAGAGGAATAATCAGGCAGGTTTCTCAACTGTAGTAGCTAAGGTTCTCTTTTGTGATCTGGGTGGTAGCTAATCAGGTACTTTCACTTTATAAAAACTCATCTATTTGTACCATACATTTGCTATATTTCTAGAGAACAGTTTTTAAGATTACTAATCCAGGGTTAGTTAAGAGACAGCGTTAAGCACTGGGTTAGTGCATGGATTCTGTAGATAGAATGCTGAGTCTAAATCTTAGTTCTATCATTAGCTGTGTGTGCTTGGGTAAGTTTCTTCCCCTCTCTGTTCTTTAGTTTTCCTGAAGAATAGAAAAGGGGATAACTATGGTGTTCACTTTGTGGTGCTGTTTTAAGAATTATGAATTAATCCACATAAAGCCACTAGGAACAATACTGCCATACCCTAAGCACTCAATAAATGTTAATTAGCATTATTGTGGCCAACAACATTTTTTGCTTTGGGTCTTACACTCCAGCCTGTTAAGATATTTATAAACTCTTGATTCTGCCCTGTATTACATTTACTTTTAGATTACACCTTGGGTGGGGAACACAAAGAAGTCTTTCTAACTCACATGTGATCCAGCCCAGCTCACCAGGAACACGATTCTGGAGAAGAGCCTAGGAAGGAAGGCTCATAGTCATAAATAATGTAAACATCCCTCATCTTATTTAGAATAGACATAGTACCTGTGAAAAATTCAGTGTCAGGAGGTGCTAGCTGAAGAATCTGAGATCTGGGGTTCCATTCTGAGCTAATCATTTTTTAAAAAAGATTTTATTTATTTATTTGACAGAGAGAGAGAAAGATCACAAGTAGGCAGAGAGGCAGGCAAAGGGAGAGGGGGAAGCAGGCTCCCCGCTAAGCAGAGAGCCCAACACCGGGCTTGATCCCAGGACCCTGAGATCATGACCTGAGCCGGAGGCAGAGGCTTAACCCACTGAGCCAACCAGGCGCCCCCTGAACTAATCATTTTTAATAGGAAACAGAAGGGGCTTTTTGGACAGGTACATGGACAATATATTCTACTACTTGCCTCTTCTTCTGGCCTAGGGTCCTGCATTTTTTTTAAAGATTTTATTTATTCATTTGACAGAGAGAGAGATTACAAATAGGCAGGGAGGCAGGCAGAGAGAGGAGGAAGCAGGCTCCCTGCTGAGCAGAGAGCCTGATGCGGGGCTGGGATCCCAGGACCCTGAGATCATGACCTGAGCCGAAGGCAAAGGCTTTAACCCACCGAGCCACCCAGGGTCCCTAGGGTCCTGTATTTAGACAGTGCCTGAGGCAGGATCCCTCGGCCTCCAGGAACTTTAAGGTGTAATTCTGCTCACCCACTTTAAGTCTTTTCCTGGAAAAAAGGCTGAAAATAAACAAAGATGGAAGTAAACAAATACCCTCTATCCTTTAGGTCCTATAAAGGAAAACCAGGCTGATAGGCACGATGTTTCATAACTTAAAAAAAAAAATGAAGCAAACAACTTCTTCCCCCAACTATAAATACATTCTGTTTAGTCATTTAACAGATTTTACTGAGTGCTTAACATATACCGCATAGAAGGCCAACGAAATTCCACATTAAAGAAATCTTCTTGACTTTGTTCTTTATTTAAGGTGATGTTTCTTTAAAGTCTTTGACCACGGAATGTCGAAACCTTCCCCCTTTTTATCCACCGCTCCCTGCCCCCCAATCATACCCATTCCTATCACAGAACACGCCTTGGGAAATGCTGAGCAAACCAGTCTTTTACTGCTGGATACTGAAGTTTCCCAGTCCTTCGCTGCCATAAATAACAAGCTTTGCACACATGTGAGACTCTCTCTTTAGGACTAAATTCCTAGGGGTGGAATGGTTGAGCCAGAGGCTCTTTCTTTTTGCGCGCACAAAAGTCCCTATGTTGGTTTTACAAATACGAGGTGATCGCGGACTCGTAAAACATCGGGGTTGGAAGGGGCCTTGGAGAACGACATCCCAAGCCCTCCCGCAGCACCGGGCAGACCCGGGCTCGAAGCCAGGTCGGTGTGCTTCTCTCAGCTGCTCAGGGGAGGAGAGGAGTCTGGGAGGGAAGTCGGGGAGGCATCCCTGGTACCCGCGTCTGCATCTGCGGCCGCAGGCCCCTCTCCTCTCCTATCTCACAGGTTTTCTCTTTCAAGCCAACCTGTCCTGTTTACGAACCACGGGGTGTTGACCAAGAATCAAAAGGCAGAGGATCTGAGATCCGATATGGCACCCACTCTTCCCTTAAAGGACAGCCAAGAACTCGAAGTGCCCCAAGGCACCTGTGTGTGCGCATACGTGCATGCGCAGGGGTACACTCTTGCAGGGATTGCTTTGGGGAGCTGGGGGGTGGGGGCACGCATGATACCACGTGATCACTGATTTCCCCGCAGCGCAGCTCCGACCCCGCGACTTAGATCACCTGTAGAAAGGACGAGGCCAGCAGTCTTCTGAATGAAGACTTGCCCACTTGCTTGCAGTCCAACGGGCCTCCGTGTGGGGAGCGGATGTGTTCTCGGGATTCTTGGTAGGAGGCAGCGAGCAGCTCAGGTCACTCGCCTGAGCAGTCTAGGACATGGAAGAGAACCAGAGCCCAAGGAGACCCCAGCTGGCCCCTGGACAGGGACCTGTGCATTCCCGGTGTCCCCCATCCAGGGTCCCCGGTGACTCCCAGATGGTGTCCCCATCCGTAGTGAGTTTGATTTGAACAACACCCAGCTTTTCTCAAGATGGTAAAAGGGAGGAAGCTCTGAGATGCCTCTGACTTTAATTTGGGGGAAAATAACATCTGATCCCTGTCTGAAGACACACATCACCACATCAGAGCAAAGGCCCCTAAAGTTTCCTTCTTATTTCTGGCTTGGAAAAGTTCTTGATGTTTCGCACAAAACCTTCCCACATCCTCCCACACCCATCTGGTTCCTCCAGCTGCCCCGACATCTTCTACCTCATGACACAGATATTATTAATGGGACGGGAGGTGGGCTGGCCAAGAAGACTTCACCAAGGGCTGGGCAGAGCTGCCTTATTGAGCTCCTGTCCAGGATCTCTTGGGGCTCTGGGGATTCCTTGGACTTTAGGTTGGGGTTCATGCCAGGAGAGGCAGTGCACTGTGGTTTAGAACATGGGAACTCGGGGGTGCCCAGGGTGGCTCAGTCGGTTAAGTGTCTGCCTTCAGCTCAGGTCCTAGGATTGAGTCCCGCATTGGGCTCCTTGCTCATCGGGGAATCTGCTTCTCCCTCTCCCTCTGCCTGCTATTCCCCCGGCTTGTGCTCTCTCTTTCTCTCTTTGTCAAATAAATAAATAAAATCTTAAAAAAAAAAAAAAAGGATATGGGAATTCTCTCTGACCCACACTAGGGTCCCACTAAGCCCAAGGTCAGCTCTAGAACCAGAGACGATGTCCTCATCTCTTCCTCCCATGGGACCTACCACTGCACTGCTTATGAATCAGGGATTCCAAATAGGTTTGTTGAATGAAGAAGTGACTGATTCCTTTCAAGTTGCATAGGCTTTCTCAGTCCACTGTGTGGACACATAGGTCCAAACACATGTGGGTTGTCCTTAGCTTCCAGCTCAGATAAACACTGGAGGATTTCATGATAAAGCAAGATAGGAAATAGGATGCCTCCCCAAAGTTAGAAAAACCCCTCTCCCTCTTCATCAGGCCCACTCCCTGCTGCACGCAGTGAAGGTCTAGGCCATATTAAGAATGACAGACCAATGGCCGACTTGACCTCTGGCAAAGACATATTTCGGACAGAGTTACAGCTTCCCTCTGAGAAGCAGGGACAGGCAGACAGAAGGTGAGAAGAGCAAGGCCGGGTGACTGGCTTACTTTAAGGTACCATCAGAGGGGTGAGTCGGGGTTAGAATTCATCCCACACTGTTCTTGACACCCCATGAACTTTGCCATTGACTATGTCCACGGACGAAGACGCCTTGGGAAAGTACCAGGCTCCTGCCCAGGATGACTTTTTCTACTTTGTGCAATGTGTCATGGAGGGCAGTGTGGTCTGGGAACTCAGTTCCATATTGCTGGTTTATGTCTCCTCATGTCCCTGTTTTAATGTCCTGGATGTGTGAGCAGTGAGTATGAGCTTGCACGAGTGTGTGTCCTCAGTGTGGCTTTGAGGGCTGACTTGAATCACTGGGGGCGATTAAAACGAGTTCAATTGCACCTACGCTACGATTCCCTTCCCCTGGGCAACCTGATGCACCTTCTCAACCTGATGGTTGAGAAGAGAGACAAGCTTCCAGCCAGGAATCTGTCCCCTGTGTTCTCTGGCCTAGTGACATGTAACTGAGGCTTGTCCAGTGAGGCCTCCCCTCCCCCTTCCCAACCCCTGTCCCCTGGCTTTACACTGGAGGGGACAAGGCACACTGATGTGTTTGCAGATGGATCTGCAGTGTCTTTCCCCTGTTGAGGTCTGGAGAGGTGGGGAGGAAGTTCCAGATGTTCCAAGGAAACCCACCTCCCCATTCAAATGGGTCACATCACTTCCCATGAGTTCTGATCTTCCTCTCCTGGTTTCCAGGCAAGGCTTTCTACTTCTCCTTATAAATGGACTGTGAAGCTCCTGGTGGTTTTTAAGTTCTGGATTTAGCCTGTAAATTTAAAGCCCGGGAGACCTCCTGCAGGTAGTTGTTTCCATAAAGCCTCAGTTTTCCCATCTCTAAAATGGGGACACCCACTGAGCACCCCCTTGAACAGGAGAGTGGACTTGGAAGAGTCAGTGTAGTCTACCCAGTCCCTGGGCTCTGAGCTGCCTCTCATCACAGGCATTGAGCCCGTAGAGTCTTTGAAGCCCTCCCCGATCTGTTCTTTTTTTGTTTTACGAGCTGTAAATCATCAACGATTCAGGCCTTGATCCTTTTAGACATCTCGGCTCACCCTTTGCGCCCTCACCCAGATCCTTCTTTTCCTCCTTCCTAATTTATGGACTTTTATGTAAAAAGGGCTATAAACAGACGTCTCTAAAATGATGTTCCGTTCTTTAAATCAAACTCCAGGCCAGCGGTATCACGTGAGTCAGGGATAATCCTTCCCTCGCCGTGCTGGGTCCCTATCAGAGGAGATTAAGCTTGTAATATGGAATAAAGCTTGATCCTTACGTCCTTTCCACTGCCTCCCCACATAATTTAAAAGCAACATCGGTTTCTTCTGGGTTTGAACAAAAATCCCTTCAAACTGATCTCTTGACTTAATCATCTTCAGTTAAATGTGAAATTGGAGTGAATGACAAAAAACAAAAGCAGGTTGGTGGACCAAGAGTTCATGTTCCTTGATCTGAAACCCACGTCGGTACTACCTCTGAGACATCTTGATGTGTGTGAGTGCACAAAATAGTAGAGTCAGAAAAGTTTCTTTTTTCCTACTCATGTCTGATGACTAGGGGAAAATATATGGAGAATTCCATATATCAGAAAGAAAACACTTTGGAACTAACATGTCAAAGTAGACTAGTTCCAGAGAAATGAAATGTCTTATATACTTCGTAAATGTCTTTGTAAATGTCTTATATGCTTTGTAAATGTCTTTATACTTTGTAAATGTCTTTGTAAATGTCTTATGTACTTTGTAAATGAAGGAAAGATAAAATTACGTTGAATGAGAATAACACATCAATGTATCACTTAATTTTATATTATAGCCATATAAAGAAGAATGAAGGAGAAAGGGGGAGTCTGAAAACAGAGGAATGTTCTAGAAGTGGGGGAGGGGAGGTGGAGAGTGTGGGGAGAGGAAGAGAGAATGAAACAGAAAACACAACAGAAAACACAGAGGGTGCATAGAAGCTCATTAATTTATTCCCCAAACCTTTATTTAGCACCCATTGGACAGGAGGGTGGATGTGGGGAGGCACATGTCTAATCTAAAGAGTTCCAGGCTCCCAAGTGCTTCCCTTCACAGGTGTTGGGCTTCATCAGGTACTAGATCCTTTCCCATGGGTTATTTCTATGGCCCCTTCCCCAGGAGCCAGGGGAGATGGATGAAGGAACCAGCACATACATGGGGCAAGTTAGGGACCTGAGGTAGGCAGAGGTGGAAGGCAGACCGCCAAGAGGGATGTGCTAAGTCTGAAGGTGCTGTGTGAAGAGAGCCTCTGGGCATCCTTACCTGTCTGGTGGAAGGTGTTTGGGGCCATCAGGAGAATGTGGCATCCTTGGCCAGCATCCTTGCTAGGTTAAGTCCCAGAGGTTTTACCTCTGCACGAACACCATCTTCCATGGCTCTGATGGTACTCCAAGGGATTGCAGAGCTGCTGGAGGTTTTAGGGGGAGCCCACTGAAGAGTGTACTGTTTTTTAGGGATTTGTAGTGAAGCCTGGGATGGGCCCAGGAATGTTGATTTTTAACAGAAATCCCCCAGGTGATTCCGACAGGATATTCTGGGCTGAAAGTGAAGAAAGCCTCCTCCATTGGGTATCTCAAAACCCAGCTGCTTGTTCTAGGTTCTACGCTCTACAGAACCATTAAAATTATAGATGGGGTCAGGTGTTGTTATGCGGTTCTCCACACCACTGATAGTTTTAAGGTTATTTCCCTCAGATTGCTTCCTTTGTGTGTTACACTCTCTTCCACCCCACCCAAAGACCTTGGCACACTCTGCACATAGCCACACCACCATCTGCACCTTCCTTAAGACCTTGGCTCTCTCCAATCAAGAAATGGGCAGAAGACATGAACAGACATTTCTGCAAAGAAGACATCCAAATGGCCAACAGACACATGAGAAAGTGCTCAACATCACTCGGCATCAGAGAAATACAAATCAAAACCACAGCGAGATACCACCTCACACCAGTCAGAATGGCTAAAATCAACAAGTCAGGAAATGACAGATGTTGGCAAGGTTGCGGAGAAAGGGGAACCCTCCTACACTGTTGGTGGGAATGCAAGCTGGTGCAGCCACTCTGGAAAACAGTATGGAGGTTCCTCAAAAAGTTGAAAATAGAGCTACCCTACGACCCAGCAATCGCACTACTGGGTATTTATCCTAAAGACACAAAGGTAGTGATCCTCAGGGGCACGTGCACCCGAATGTTTATAGCAGCAATGTCCACAATAGCCAAACTATGGAAAGAACATGGATGTCCATCAACAGATGAATGGATAAAGAAGAAGTGGTATATATATACAATGGAATACTATGCAGCCATCAAAACCCCAAAATCTTGCCATTTGCAATGACGTGGACGGAACTAGAGGGTATTATGCAAAGTGAAATAAGTCAATCAGAGAAAGACAATTATCATATGATCTGTCTAATATGAGGAATTTGAGAGGCAGGGCGGGGGGTCGTGGGGGGTAGGGAGGGAAAAAATGAAACAAGATGGGATCGGGAAGGAGACAAACCATAAGAGACTCTTAATCTCAGGAAACAAACTGAAGGTTACTGGGGAGTGGGAGGGTAGGGATAGGGTGGATGGGTTATGGACATTGGGGAGGGTTTGTGCTTTGGTGAGTGCTGTGAAAGGTGTAAGCCTGATGATTCACAGACCTGTACCCCTGGGGCAAATAACACATTATATGTCAAAAAAAAAAAAAAAAAAAGACCTTGCCTCCCTCGACCTAAGGGTTTTATCTGGCTCTGGAATGTTCTTAGTCTGCACTGCAGCTGACCAGAAGCAGCAGGGACTGAATTCTCAGGAGAGTCACTGAAGCAGGGACACATGGCTGTTGGGAGCAAAATAGCCCAGCTTCCTTGCTTCCTGAAGGGACAATTCTGAGGCACCTTTGACACAGTCTGTAATAGGTCCCCAGGAGGGTTGAGGCCTGGCTAGTCCCATGGACAGCAGCACACTGCATTAAGGACTTGTCTTTTCTTCCCTCCCAGTAATGCTCACGGAGCTGCCCAGAATCACATCCCAGACAAATGACTTGCACCCAAATCCTTGTCTCAGGCCCTACCTAGGGGCACCCAAATAAGACATTTTTCTTTAAAAAAAAAATGCTCCTTGTATCCTTGTGTAAATTCTCAAATACAACCAAGATGTCTGTTAGGAAAAAAAAAAGGCACAACAGAACTTCATCAGGAGTTAGGGAAAAAAAGAAACAAACAAAACACAACAAGGGAAACAAAGGGAAATTTAATAATAGCCTGAGAATTCTCTCTCCACCATCCATCCACGGTTCTTACAATTCAGATGTCACTTGATACCTCCCGAGTCAGGAGGATTTCTTACATTTCATTATTAAAATGATTCATTGGGGTGCCTGGGAGGCTCAGTCGGTTAAGCGTCTGCCTTGGGCTCAGGTCATGATCTCGGGGTCCTGGACTCGAGCCCCTCACTAGGTTCCTAGCTCAGCAGGGAGTCTGCTTCTCCCTCTCCCTCTGCTGCTCCCCTCTGCTCTTGTGCTCTCTCTCTCTCAAATCAATGAACAAAATAAAATAAACAACAGCAACAACAAAAAAGCTTCATTAACATCTCCTTAAATTTGATCTAGGGTCCACCATTATTTGAACCTAACACTGTCTGGCAATGTCCTGAGTTCCCTTGGTGTGTGTGGTGAGCAGAGTTTCCAGGGTTTTCTGTACCTCGAGCTCTTCGCTCTCTGCACAGCTGTCTCAGAACTCCCCACAGCCACAGGATGGCACCGTTCACCTACATCACATCCCCTCATGCTTGAATTTGGCTTTGCAGTTGACCATGTGCTTCCACACACATTATCTTGTTTGAGCTGAACAACCCAACCACCCTGTGATGAAGTCAGGATATCTTGCTCTCTTCTACGGTTAAGAAAATGGAGGTTTAGGGATGGCCGAAGGTTTGACCTATGTCACAAAACAAAGACATGCCACCTACAAGCCTAAACTGCACCCATTCTCATTCCCAGGTCCGTTATGTTTTCCACAACACTTCCTTCTCTATGCAAAGAGCAACTTCTATACACCCATTCATTTACTCATTCATTCACCAGACCTTCAACACTGATTTTGAAATGGGTAACTCAAGCTAACATTTCCCCGCTGAAACAGCCTCTTCTCATGCTGAGTACCAACTCTGTTGGTCCATGCATAGAAGATGTTGGCCTGGGAACGCTAACCTCAGTTCTTGAGTGCCTACCCATTGGCTTATTAATGCAATCAACATTTACTTGGGACCTACTGCCCTGGAGGGTCATAAGAAATTATTTTTGCAATAGTTTCTCTTAGTATATTATGACATATTTCAGTATATTAAGTAATTGTATATTCCAATACATAAAGTAATTCAAAGAAGACCTTCCCTGGTTGACCAGGACACGGGGGCACAGAATTCCAACATCCCCTATGTCTCGAGGTGGTCCCCCCAGGGGTCCTCCTCCCCAAGAAGGCTCCAACCCAAATTGCCTTCAAGACATTTTTTTTCCCCTTCCCATTAAATCGTTGGCACATTTTGTTATACAAATCCACCCCTTGCATTTCTAGCCCTTGCAGTCGTATTTACAAAGTGGGGAGAAATAAATCACCTCTGCCCCTTGCCCTCTATGGAATTCCAGACTCTGAATTCCGGAGATGGGGAACCGGAGGAGCCCCTTCCCACAGGCAAGACCCAATCCTCAGGCCTTTTCCTGCCCCGGCCAGGGGGGGCTGCCGGTGGCCCATTCTTGCTCTCTGGCCCCTCTCCGAAGCAACACCCATTCCTTGAAATCCACTCGCAGCCTCCACCAAGCTCTCCACAAGGAGTGTTTATGGCTAAGGCACTGCAGCTGGGAACCATAAGGCATGAATGACCGTGTGTCCATATTTTGGAGCTGATTTTTGTCAGGAATGTACTAAACACTTCATAAATTAAGTCCTTGGCTGTCAAGCTACCTCTGATATTAGATTAGTCATTGCTAGCCATTCTCCACACAAAACCCAGGGGACAGATACACTGGATGGTGCCAGAGTTTTTCTTTTCTTTTCTTCTTTTTTTCCCCCCTTTTTATAATGGAAAATGTGTGCAGGAGAAGAAGTCACCCTGTCCCACTCTATCCAACTACAGATGTACGCGATGGACATTCCTTCTGGTCCTCCCAGCACCCTAGTCTAACTATCGTCCGTGGCTTTTGGTGGGGTGTGAGAGGCTGACCCACCACCCCAGGGACTCCAGATTTCCCTCAGGTTTTGTGTGTGCACCAGGCACCATTGTCAATGCTGTCTACGTTTAGAGGAATTCAGGGCTTACAATGATCTTAGGAGGGAGGAAGCACCATCTTGCACCCAATAGCCTAGGAAGCCAAGATACTTGCAAAACATATCCAAGGTCCCATAATTAGCTCCTAGCAGAGCTGGGATTCATTAGGCATGCCGTGCCCTGAGCCACCACTTTCCCTCTGCTCTACTACTCATGTCACACCCACGGTCACGGAACTCTGTTGGTCCATGCGTAGAAGATGTTGGCCTGGGGACCCTAACCTCAGTTCTTGAGTGCCTACCCATTGGCTTACTAATCCGATCAACATAGACTTGGGACCTACTGCCCTGGAGGGTCATAGGCAATTATTTTTGCAATAGTTTCTCTTAGTATATTATAACATATTTCAGTATATTAAGTAATTGTATATTCCAATATATAAAGTAATTCCAAGAAGACCTTCCCTGGTTGACCAGGAGACAGGGACACAGAATTCCAACATCCCCTATGTCTTAAGGTGGTCCCCCCAGGAGTCCCCCTCAAACAGGCCCCTTTGAGACATGTGGGCAACTTCAAATCAATATTCTTTCATGTATATTTAGAAGAGGTGATGGTATTCCATAGGAAGAAGGGCAAAAAAGGGTGAGAGTGGGTTTTCTTCCATTTTCTGAAACTCTTCGGTGCCAGCCACACAACTACATGGATCTCAATGTGCGATAGTGAGTTAAAGGACAGTAAAAGTTGAAACAGTGTGTGGCACCGGACCACGGAATGTTTCTGTGTCATTTGAACCACATGTGGGATGAGAATAGGTGGAAGGGAAAAGCAAGTGTTAGTAACTCAGGTGTACTGTGTTTCTCTGAAGGGATTTGTTAAGAGAGGTACGGTGATAGATACCTACAGTCAATGGACAGACTACTGTCCATTCAATGCTGACGTTGAATTGTCCAGTATTCACTTTGGCTTGCAAATGACAGGCACATAGAATAAACTAGCCTAAGCAGAAAAGGGGATTTATTGACTTTTACAAGCAGGAAGCAGTGGTTGCTCTGGCCTGGGCCCCATAAAGACCAGAGGCTCCAGTGTTATATCCATTTCCTCTCTGCCTCTCTCCTGTTCTCTCTCCCCGGACAATACTTCCCAGTGTGTGCTGGCTAGTTTCCTGATCTTAGGGTGGGTGATGACCTGCATGCACATGGGTTAGGTGGCTTGTCTTTCCAACGTTAAGATCTCCAAGACAAGAATCTGACGCTCTCGCTGAAGTCCAACAGAGAAATCTTAGTGGGTACCTGTTTGGCTCAGATTGAGACACATGCCCAGCTCTGAACTAATCCCTAGAGCCAGAGGTTCTCCTGATGGACCCACCTGGGTCACACACTTGTCCCTGTGGGAGACCAGTGGGTATCATGATTTCTCTCCTGTTGGGAGCACAATAAGAAGGAAAGAAATTATCCCTTCAAGGAAAGGAAGCAACATCATATATTCTTTAGAAATTATGTACAGACATTCTGTGACTTGGGACACACAATAGGACCTCCTTCTCTAATTTACCAATTCATTTATTCATTCATAAAATCTCTGTGGATATTTGCTAGGTTCCAGGCTGTGTTCTGGTGACTTGGAAACTCCACGTTCATGCTTTGGTATTTGTACCAGGTTCAAGGACTGCTGTCACAAAGTGCCACACACCGGGAGGTTTGAACAACAGAAATGGATCAACTCACAGTTCTCGAGGCTTCAAGTTTCAGATCAAGGTGTCAGCAGGGCTGGTTCCTTCTGAGGACCATGAGGGCGAATCTGTTCCCTGCTTCCATCACAGCTTCTAGTAGTTTGCTGGGAATCTTTGGTGTTCCTGGGATTGTAGAAACATCACCCCAGGCTCTGTCTCCATGAACACATGGTGTTCCTCCAATGTGCATTTCTGCTTCCAAATTTCCCCTTTCTTTGAGGACACCAGGCATATTGGATTAGGGCCCAACCTAACAGCTTCATTTTAACTTCAGAACCTACATGAAGATCCGATTTCCAGTCGGGTCACATTCTGAGGCATGGGTTAGGACTTCAACATATGAATCTTGGGAGACACAACTGAGCCCCCACCAGCATCCTAGCAAGAGGATAAGTCAAAGCAGGTAAGGATGGTGCCCTGGGAAGGAGGCTCGGGATCAGATTTTCCAGCCCTTTACTTCCCAGAAGAGATTCCCTCTCCAGTTATGCAAATTCCTTGCTTCCCAAGGAAAGGAACAAGGAAGAATCCTGGCCGCCCAGTTATTATTTTACTTGGTGAGCTTTTGAGCAACAATAGTGATAAATCTGAAACCTGGATGTTGGCAGTCTGAGTGTGTTGGCTCTATAGGGGGCCCTCTTGACTCAGGTGTCCTTTTGTACCTTGAGATGGGCATTCTTTTCTTGGTTTCCCAGTATGGTCAGAAGTCACCATCCCAGCTCACTCTCCATGCACATCCTCAGCCTCTGGCGAAAGATCCCCAAAGCCTTATTCTTCCAGAATGCTTGCTAGCTAATGGTGTAGGAAGGAAGGAAGAGCACGTCTGACTCCATATTGCTTCTATTTCCCTTGCTAGTGTGACCTATAGGTTAGACACTTCTGCTTAGCCCTGCATGTAAACATGTTAATCATCAAAGGAATTTTCCTTACAGCTAAGATTTACAAGAAGCCCTCTTTACCCCAAACCTACCTCACCCAAGGAGATAAGGAAATAGCCAGAGCAGTTGGTCAACACCCCAATTCCTCAAGATTGGGGAACAGTTAGAAGGGGGCGTGGAAACCGTGCCCCAGAGGGTTAATGAGGTTGATACTAGCAGAACATTCAAAGTCTATTTTTCAGAAAACTATTTTTCCCTGACGAGCTATTGCATCTTTTTAGATAGACCCGCTAGCTGTCTCTGCAGATGCCCAGACTCAAGGTCAACTTTTATGGTTCCAGCCTAACAAAACGCAAGGCCTTGCATTTCTTACCAGAGATAGCGAGCTCAAGAACCCCTCCAGTTCATACCAGCTCTTAGAGCATGTACGTTGCCTGTCTTGTCCTAAGGTAACTTCCTGAATTCAGGGGCTGGATATTGCTTAGTTCTGATGTTAAGTCTCCATCCCAAAGTGAACGTGGGGTGTATATTACATATGTGTTTGCTCGATGCACATGTTCCATCTTTCCCCATGAATAATCGTAAGTTTTCCTGCCCCTTTCATCAATATGCATCTAATCTACCCTGAATTTCCCCTTTAAAAATCCTGTTCCTTAACCCAGAATCTCGGAGATAGTCTTTGGACATCAGCCAGCCATCTCCCCTCCTGAATAAAGCAACCTTTCCTTTCCAACCAACACGTGTTTCCTCTCTCAAATATTGGCTTTCCTGTGGTGAGCAGCTGAGCTTGGATTTTGGCAACAATGTCATCATTAACTTCTTCAGCTCAGACCCTAACTCAGCTCACAGCTATCTTACCAGGACATGATCAAGCATCTTCCTTCCTGTTGGAACATCAAGAACCAATAACTCGGTATCCTGTTCCAAGTATGCTGAAGAAGGCTGGAGCTGATGTGTTCATCCTGGATCACCAAGGCTGGCTACCCATGTGTCCTCCCAACTCCACCTCCCAAGAAGTCACTCTGGGAGCTTGAAATTGGCCACGATGGGACTGTTTATGTCATGGAGTCAGCCAATGTTACAAATCAAGGTAAATCCACCACCCTACCACCACTCCCAGAGCTGGATGTGTAACCCACAACCTAATTGCCTGGTGTCAATTTCTGTTTTATTCAGGACATCTTGATTACAAGAAAAAGATACCTGTTTAAATTAGTTCAGATGAAAGGGAGTTTGATTATAAGGGTACAGAACTCAGAAATACCCACAACCTCGGCATGTGTAGCTTTCCGGAACTATGTTGTGAGTTCATGGACTTTCACCTTGGTGTGCAGCCATCAATCTGTATTGCTAGTAGTTCCCCTATCTCTGTATTTCTCAGTTCTAGAGCGGGTGAGCTTGGTCCGTGGACATTTCATCCAACAAGGATTGGAGGACATCAAGAGAATGGCACAGTATGAACAGGGAACCAAGGCTGTGTGAATATGGGCTGAGGTAGGGAGACAGTGATTGGTCTATCTCATTAGTGTGGCTTTTAAGACTAGAATCTGGCCCCTATTTACCTCTTCGGTTTTAAGTCCCTACTCTCCACTTTGGATTCTAATCTCCAACAGTACAAAGGTACCTCAGTTACTGCTTACACTACATGCTAGCTCATGTCTGCATCTCTGTAGACGCTGTCCTATCTCATGACAGGCTTCCTCTCAATGTCTGTCCCTTCCTTAAGCCTCAGTTGTATCCCTTCCTGCTAGAGGCCTCCCCGATCACCTCTTTATGGATAACTACAGCTCCATCACCTTGCTGGCATATAGTAATAAATGGTTATTTCTTGAGAGTCTGCAGATTTCAGCTGTTCTGGGTTGGGCACAGCTGGGCAGTGCTGCTGGTCTCATCTGGGTTCATTAATTGTTCATGGCTCAGCTGAAGACTCTCTTCTTGGTTGGCTAGGTGGAGGCCCCTTAGCTAGTGCAGCTCTACTGTACATGCTTCACCTCCTCCAGGTACTAACAGGCTAGCCAGGGCATGTCCTTCCTACAGTGGTGGTAGAAGTGCAGAAGTGAGCAAAACCAAGCACACAAGACCTTCTCGTGATGCTGTTATTACAGATCTGCTAACATTCCAATGATCAAAGGGAGTTACATAGCTGAGCTTAGAGGTATAGAATTATGCCTTGCACCCAGCATTAGGGTGCTGCAAAGTTACATGGCGGAGGGTGTGAATACAAGAAGGGTGAAAGATGAGGCCATTAATTAATCATGGACATCTGCAAACACAGGTCAGGTTTTGTTTCTAGAGAACTGTTTGGACACTTTTTCAATTGACTTAATTATGCTGATAATTGACACTGACATAACTTCTTATTCCTGTGGTAAACAATACAGACACCAAGAAAAAGTAACCTGCTTGCTCTAGGAATACCTGCTCCTGCAAGGAAATGCTGAGAACCAACCATACTGTGTGCTTACAGACTTACCCATAGTGACAGTTTGCTCATCAAGACTTGCTTCAAATCCCTCCCTTTGCTGTGCCCACCAATCCAAGTCTCTGCTCAATCCCAACCTGTTCTCTCCCTTGCAAGTCTCCTTAAAAATCACTTCATCCAGTCCCTAAAACCCGGGAACTACCCTCCCCTCATTTCTCCATTTTGAGTTATTACCAGGACTCTGCAGCAGATCTAATAAACTAGATGTGCTTAATCAACAGACTAAGCCAGCTCTGCATGTGCCTAAAAGCAGAGCATAAATCTCCCTTTGAAGAAGGTACCTCTCCCCACCCCCTGCCCCTGCTCTCCATACCAGAAAAGAGCAGATCTTTTTAAAGATGTGGAGTTAACACCAGAATGAGTTTGCATAAATAGACCTTACTAGAATAACCCTTATATTCCATTAGATTCCTAGAGGCCTCCCCGATCACCTCTTTATGGATAACTACAGCTCCATCACCTTGCTGGCATATAGTAATAAATGGTTATTTCTTGAGAGTCTGATTCCTATGTATTAGGATTAGATTCCTATGTATTTCCTAGTCCCTTCCCTATAATTGATCATTACTTGGAGCTCAAATCCTCTTGCCTTTGTTGAAAGGGTATGCGAGGTGCCTGGGTGGCTCAGTTGGTTAAGTGTCTGATCTTGGTTTCAGCTCAGGTCATGATGTCATGGGTCATAAGATTGAGCCCTGTGTCAGGCACACTCAGCAGGGAATCTGCTTGAAGTTTCTCTCTCTCTGCCTCTCTTAAATAAAAATTTTTAAGAGTATATGAGCCCCTGAATCTAACCACTTCACTAAATTCCATTTGTTTTCTGTGAACTCCCGTGCATGGAAATATGAATTAACATTGTGTGCTTTTTTTCCTGTTAGTCTGACTTTGGTTAGTGTCTCAGGACCTCAGAGACTACAGTTAATGGGATGCCTGGATGGCTTGGGTGGCTAAGCATCTGACTCTTCATCTTGACTTGAGTCTTGATCTCATGGTCAGAGTTCCAGCCCCATGCTGGGCTTCATGCTGGGTGTGGAGCCTACTTTAAAAAAAAAAAGAGGTAGAGAACTCTTCCTACATCAGTTGATCTAGATTGCCTTCGGCTCCAAATGACCTATATACCAAAGTGGTATATTTTGGAGTGGCATATATTTTCTTATCTGGCATATTATCAATTCTAATCAGGGTACCAGTATCAAGAACATAAACAAATGAAGTAATTACAAATGTTGGCATGTCTTCCAAAGAAAACAATAACAGTATGGGGACAAGGTAGAGGGTAAAATAAAGAGTGTACTTTGGATAGGCTGGTCTGAGAGGGTCTGTCTGAGAAGGTGACATTTCATCTGACACCAGAAAGAGGAAAAAGAACTCATCATGAGCCCTGGGGAAAGAGAGCTTTATGTAAAACAAGAAACATTTCCAAAGGCCTTGAGGTATGAGAGACTGAATATACAAACAGACGAACCAGTATCTACAGTAACTAGCCCACGGACCATCCAGCACATAGGTTAGCCCTGTAGGAAGTCAGACCACTTACTACCTCTAGCAAAGCCAAGCCATAACAATTGGCCCAAATCTGATTCATCACTGATAGCTTCTCTAATGTTTGTCCCCATCTTCCAATTTAAGACTAACCAGAGAAAGCCACACCTGAGCCCTTAAGGCATCACGTAGGATGCTCCACGTGCTATGAGCCCACCTCCAGCTTCCCTACATCAACAGGGCACCCCGAAGCCTCCCCTTTCCCCACTGTGGATCCCTCCCAGCCCTCTGCCTGCCTCTGAGTCTCTGTCAAAACGCAGGTGATGGTGGCTGACCACCCCCCCCTTGCAAGAGCGAGCTCTGAATCAGTAGCTTCTGCTTTTCTTTTGATCATTCTTCATTTATTTCCACAGGTGGGAAAGAGAGTTGAAGAGTTAAGGAACTGGACAAGCAGAGGGGCTGGAGGACAGTGGGAAGGGATGCAGCTGGAGCGAGTGGAAGAAAGGGAGCCAGAAAAGGAAGGGCCACTATAAAGGGCTGAAATATTATTCTAAGGGAATGGGAAGCCGCTGCAGAATGTTAAACAGTTGGAGGGTTCCAATTTGCTTTATATTTTAAGACCACTCCTGCTCTTGTGTGGAGCAGGGATGCAAAGAGAAAAGAGTGGGAAAGAAAGAGAGGGAGGACAGGAGGACACGAGGAGCTCATCTTGCCAGCTGTAACGCTTCCCCTTTCCTCCAGCTGGAAAAAACGCACCCGGACGCATCAATATTTATACCGGCATACTTGGGGGTTTGCTCTCATTTTTGAAAAGAGTAAATGATAAACTTAGGCACTTAAATTATTTTTTAATAAACAAGAGGGGTTCCATTAGCTTCCGGTTGAGGCACGTGGTGTTGGGTAGGTACTTCCGTGTTTTAATCAGCGTCTTCAGGAAACAGCACCATGCGTCAGAAGAGATGGTTCTCAGGCTCTGTGAACACTTGCAGGAGTTACTTGGGGTGGGCAGGCCTCTTGGGGCTTGGATTCCTGCTTGGATGTAAAACCAGCCCTGGGGTTGTTTGTAACACTTGGAGGCCATATAAATCCCCTGTCCTTCTGGTTTCTGAGACAGCGCCCCCCAGCCCCCTAAACCTGATGAAGGGGTGTCTGTCTCCCCTTTCCCAAGAGAATAATATTTTTAAGCAGTTGTCATGGAATTCTTTCAAGACAGCCTTTAAAGTACTTGTAGAATAAACATCTCTTGCTTTCTGCTTTACCTGGACGCGTTGCATCAAGAAGAGTCTCAGTTAAGCGTGAAAGGAAATTTGACTGGGAGTCCAGGCTCAGGATGGGAACAGTTCTTTGAATTTTAGATCCCTCATCTGGTAGTTGAAGGGGCGGGATGGCCTCAACCTACTTACCAGCTGTGACTTCTATGACGTAACAGTGTTGATGAACTTTATTTACCCTTCTAAGTGGTGACCAGGTGCTAAGTGCTAGGCTTGGGCTGACTCATGGACTCCTCTCAGCAACCCTTGGATGGAAGGACTATTTTCACCTTCATTTTAAAAATAAGGCCCCAAAGACAAAGAATCTGAAACCTCCAAGTTCGCTTTGCAGGAATGGGATTCTTGTCCTGGTGTCACGGGTCCAGAGCCTCAATCTTCACCACGACGCTTGACTGCCAACTTCAGGAGGTCATAATAGAGATGGGGAGTAAGGCAATGAGGGGATAAAGATCACTTATCATTAACAAACAAGTAGCAAGTATTTTTTTTTAATTTTATTTTTATTCTTTGCCCAAGGGGTACAGGTCTGTGAATCATCAGGCTTACATCTTTCACAGCATTCACCAAAGCACAAACCCTCCCCAATGTCCATAACCCATCCACCCTATCCCTACCCTCCCACCCCCCAGTAACCCTCAGTTTGTTTTATGAGATTAGGAGTCTCTTATGGTTTGTCTCCTTCCCCATCCCATCTTGTTTCATTATTTTTCCCTCCCTA
>LNAC01000109.1:4055556-4072284 GCA_002007465.1 Ailurus styani
CAGCATAATACCCTCCAGTTCCATCCATGTCATTGCAAATGGCAAGATTTCGTTTCTTTTGATAGCTGCATAGTATTCCATTGTATACATAGACCACATCTACTTTATCCATTCATCTGTTGATGGACATCTAGGTTCTTTCCATAGTTTGGCTATTGTGGACATTGCTGCTATAAACATTCGGGTGCACGTGCCCCTGAGGATCACTACCTTTGTGTCTTTAGGATAAATACCCAGTAGTGCGATTGCTGGGTCGTAGGGTAGCTCCATTTTCAACTTTTTGAGGAATCTCCATACTGTTTTCCAGAGTGGCTGCACCAGTTTGCATTCCCACCAACAGTGTAGGAGGGTTCCCCTTTCTCCGCAACCTCGCCAACATCTGTCATTTCCTGACTTGTTGATTTTAGCCATTCTGACTGGTGTAAGGTGGTATCTCGCTGTGGTTTTAATTTGTATTTCTCTGATGCCGAGTGATGTTGAGCACTTTCTCATGTGTCTGTTGGCCATTTGGATGTCTTCTTTGGAGAAATGTCTGTTCATGTCTTCTGCCCATTTCTTGACTGGGTTATTTGTTTTATGGGTGTTGAGTTTGAGAAGCTCTTTATAGATTTTGGATACTAGCCCTTTATCTGATATGTCATTTGCAAATATCTTCTCCCATTCTGTCAGTTGTCTTTTGGTTTTGTTGACTGTTTCCTTTGCTGTGCAAAAGCTTTTAATCTTGATGAAGTCCCAATAGTTCATTTTTGCCCTTGCTTCCCTTGCCTTTGGTGAGGTTCCTAGGAAGAAGTTGCTGCGGTTGAGGTCGAAGAGGTTGCTGCCTGTGTTCTCCTCGAGGATTTTGATGGATTCCTTTCTCACATTGAGGTCTTTTATCCATTTTGAGTCTATTTTTGTGTGTGGTGTCAGGAAATGATCCAGTTTCATTTTTCTGCATGTGGCTGACCAGTTTTCCCAACACCATTTGTTGAAGAGACTGTCTTTTTCCCACTGGACATTCTTTCCTGCTTTGTCGAAGATTAGTTGACCATAGAGTTGAGGGTCCATTTTTGGGTTCTCTATTCTGTTCCACTGGTCTATGTGTCTGTTTTTGTGCCAGTACCATACTGTCTTGATGATGACGGCTTTGTAATAGAGCTTGAAATCTGGAATTGTGATGCCGCCAACTTTGCTTTTTTTTTTCAACATTCCTTTGGCTATTCGGGGTCTTTTCTGGTTCCATATAAATTTTAGGATTATTTGTTCCATTTCTTTGAAGTAAATTGCTGGTATTTTGATGGGGATTGCATTAAATGTGTAGATTGCTCTAGGTAGCATAGACATTTTCACAATATTTATTCTACCCATCCATGAGCATGGAATGTTTTTCCACTTCTTTGTGTCTTCCTCAATTTCTTTCATGAGTACTTTATAGTTTTCTGAATACAGATTCTTTGCCTCTTTGGTTAGGTTTATTCCTAGGTATCTTATGGTTTTGGGTGCAATTGTAAATGGGATTGACTCTTTAATTTCTCTTTCTTCTGTTTTGTTGTTGGTATATAGAAATGCAACTGATTTCTGTGCATTGATTTTATATCCTGACACTTGACTGAATTCCTGTATGAGTGCTAGCAGTTTTGGAGTGGAGTCCTTTGGGTTTTCCACATAAAGTATCATATCATCTGCAAAGAGTGAGAGTTTGACCTCTTCCTTGCCGATTTGGATGCCTTTTATTTCTTTTTGTTGTCTGATTGCTGAGGCTAGGACTTCTAGTACTATGTTGAATAGCAGTGGTGATAGTGGACAGCCTTGCCGTGTTCCTGACTTTAGGGGAAAAGCTCTCAGTTTTTCTCCATTGAGAATGATATTCGCTGTGGGTTTTTCGTAGATGGCTTTGATGATATTGAGGTATGTACCCTCTATGCCTACACTATGAAGAGTTTTGATTAAGAAAGGGTGCTGTACTTTGTCAAATGCTTTTTCAGCATCTATTGAGAGGATCATATGGTTCTTGTTCTTTCTTTTATTAATGTCTTGTATCACATTGATTGATTTGCGAATGTTAAACCAACCTTGCATCCCAGGAATAAATCCCACTTGGTCGTGGTGAATAATCCTTTTTATGTGCTGCTGGATCCTATTGGCTAGTATTTTGTTGAGGATTTTTGCATCCGTATTCATCAAAGATATTGGTCTGTAATTCTCCTTCTTGATGGGGTCTTTGCCTGGTTTGGGGATCAAGGTAATGCTGGCCTCATAAAAGGAGTTTGGAAGTTTTCCTTCCAATTCTATTTTTTGGAACAGTTTCAGGAGAATAGGTATTAATTCTTCTTTAAATGTTTGGTAGAATTCCCCTGGGAAGCCGTCTGGCCCTGGGCTCTTGTTCGTTGGGAGATTTTTGATGACTGCTTCAATCTCCTTACTGGTGATGGGTCTATTCAGGTCTTCAGTTTCTTCCTGGTTCAGTTTTGGTAGTTTATATTTCTCTAAGAATGCATCCATTTCTTCCAGATTGTCAAATTTGCTGGTGTAGAGTTGCTCATAATATGTTCTTAGAATTGTTTGTATTTCTTTGGTGTTGGTTGTGATCTCTCCTCTTTCATTCATGATTTTATTAATTTGAGTCCTTTCTCTTTTCTTTTGGATAAGTCTGGCCAGGGGTTTATCAATCTTATTAATTCTTTCAAAGAACCAGCTCCTAGTTTCATTGATTTGTTCCACTGTTCTTTTGGTTTCTATTTCATTGATTTCTGCTCTGATCTTTATGATTTCTCTTCTCCTGCTGGGTGTAGCCTTTCTTTGCTGTTCTTTCTCTAGCTTTTGTAGGTGTAGAGTTAGGTTGTGTACTTGAGACCTTTCTTGTTTCTTGAGAAAGGCTTGTATTGCTATATACTTTCCTCTTAGGACTGCTTTTGCTGTGTCCCAAAGATTTTGAACAGTTGTGTTTTCATTTTCATTTGTTTCCATGAATTTTTTTAATTCTTCTTTAATTTCCTGGTTGACCCATTCATTCTTGAGTAGGGTGTTCTTCAGCCTCCATGTATTTGAGGTCTTTCCAACTTTCCTTTTGTGGTTGAGTTCTAGTTTCAGAGCATTATGGTCTGAAAATATGCAGGGAATGATCCCAATCTTTTGGTACCTGTTGAGACCTGATTTGTGACCCAGAATATGGTCTATTCTGGAGAATGTTCCATGTGCACTGGAGAAGAATGTGTATTCTGTTGTTTTGGGATGGAATGTTCTGAATATATCTGTGATGTCCAACTGGTCCAGGGTGTCATTTAAAGCCTTTATTTCCTTGTTGATCTTTTGCTTTGATGATCTGTCCATTTCAGTAAGGGGGGTGTTCAAGTCCCCTACTAATATTGTATTCTTGTCAATGTGTTTCTTTGATTTTGTTATTAATTGGTTTATATAATTGGCTGCTCCCATGTTAGGGGCATAGATATTTATGATTGTTAGATCTTCTTGTTGGACAGATCCTTTTAGTATGATATAGTGTCCTTCTTCATCTCTTATGATATTCTTTGCCTTAAAGTCTAGTTTATCTGATATAAGGATTGCCACTCCAGCTTTCTTTTGCTGTCCATTGGCATGGTAAATTGTTTTCCATCCCCTCACTTTAAATCTGGAGGTGTCTTTGCGTGTAAGATGAGTTTCTTGTAGACAGCATATCGATGGGTCTTGTTTTTTTATCCATTCTGATACCCTGTGTCTTTTAGTTGGGGCATTTAGTCCATTTACATTCAGAGTAACTATTGAGAGATATACATTTAGAGCCATTGTATTGCCTGTAAGGTGACTGTTACTGTATATTGTGTTTCTTCCTTTCTGGTCTATGTTTCTTTAAGGTTCTCTTTGCTTAGAGGACCCCTTTCAATATTTCCTGTAGGGCTGGCTTGGTGTTTGCAAATTCCTTGAGTTTTTGTTTGTCCTGGAAGATTTTTATCTCTCCTTCTATTTTCAGTGAGAGCCTAGCTGGATATAGTATTCTTGGCTGCAGATTTTTCTCATTTAGTGCTCTGAATACATCATGCCAGCTCTTTCTGGCCTGCCAGGTCTCTGTGGATAGGTCTGCTGACAATCTAATATTTCTACCATTGTATGTTATAGACCTCTTGTCCCGAGCTGCTTTCAGGATTTTCTCTTTGTCACTAAGACTTGTAAGTTTTACTATTAGATGACGGGGTGTGGACCTATTTTTATTAATTTTGGGGGGGCTTCTCTGTGCCTCCTGGATTTTGATGCTTGTTCCCTTTGCCAGATTAGGGAAATTCTGTATTAAGATCTGCTCCAATATACCTTCTGGCCCTCTCTCAATCTCGTCCTCTTCTGGGATCCCAATTATTCTAATATTGTTTCGTCTTATGGCATCACTTATCTCTCGAATTCTCTCCTCATGGTCCAGTAGTTGTTTGTCTCTCTTTTCATCCTCTTCTTTTTTCTCTGACATTTTGTCTTCTAAATCACTAATTCTATCTTCTGCTTCATTTATCCTAGCAGTAAGAGCCTCCATTTTCAATTGCACCTCATTAATAGCTTTTTTGATTTCAGCTTGGTTAGATTTTAGTTCTTTTATTTCTCCAGAAAGGTCTTTTATTTCTTTAGAGACAGCTTCTCTATTTTCTTCCATTTTTTTTTCAAGCCCAGCCAGCACCTTAAGAATCGTCATTCTGAACTCTGGTTCTGTCATATTACTAATGTCCGCATTGATTAGGTCCCTAGCCGTCATTACTGGCTCTTGTTCTTTTTTTTGTGTTGATTTTTTCCGCCTTGTCATTTTATGCAGATAGGAATAGATGGATGAGAGAACTAAATACTAAGGGGTAGCGATGACCCCAGAGAAATATACACTAACCTACTCAGAAGAGACCTGGAACTGGGGAGAAAAGTAAGAGGGGAAAAAAACCAAAACCAAAACCAAACAAACAAACAAACCAAAAAAAAAAAAAAACCAAATCCAAAAACTAACAAACAAACAAACAAACAAAAACCCAAAAACCCAAAATCATACAAAAACTAAACAAAAATGAATAAAACAAAATCCTGTATCTATATTATCTATTTCTGTTTCTATATCTATGTCTATGACTCCATATCTATATCTATCTCTATCGCTATCTATCTCTATCTCTATTAGATTGGTGAATTGAACAGACCCTATAAGTATCCAAAAAAATAAGGTTAAAAACAATGAAGGGATAAAATATGATTATAACAATGAAAATTTTAAAAAAAGAGAATAAAAAGTGTTGATACGATATAAGAGTTAAGAACGTTAAAATAGGAAAAGGGAAAAATTTTAAAAGAAAAAAGTAAGAAAAAATTTCAAAGAGAAAAAAAAATCAATGAACTTTGAACGACTGAAGAATCATGGGGAAAAAGCCATGAATTGTCTCCGTTGCTTTTCCGTAGTTCTGGGGTTCCGCAACGCTTAGCCGTCTTGAACTTGACTTTGACTGGATGGTTTGTTTGTTTGTTTCTCTTGGTCTTCTGGGGGAGGGGCCTGTTGCTATGATTCTCAAGTGTCTCTGCCCGAGGCGGATTCCCACCGCCCTCGCCAGGGGCCAGGCTAAGTAATCAGCTCGGGTTCGCTCTCAGGAGCTTTTGTTCCCTGAACGCTTTCCGTACCTCGTTGGAGGACGGGACTGAAAATGGCGGCTCCCAGTCTCCGACCCGGAGGAGCCGAGAGCCTGGGGCCTCAGCCCTCAGCCCGCCTCAGAGAAAAGCAGTCCCTCCCGTCTCCTGGTCTCCGGCCGCGCTCCGAGCTCACCCGGCCTGTGACTGAGTGTCTCTATCTCTGGCGCGGCCCCGCTTAGAATCTCCAAACCCGGCAGATCCTGCAGCCACTCCCGCACTGCTGCTCCCGGAGGAGGAAGGTGAGTCTCTCCGGGTCTGCTGCCCGTGGGGTCCCCGCTCACAGATCAGTGGCCCGGCTGAGCTTCAGATCCCAGCCCAAGGTAACCCCAAGCTGAGAGACACCTCAGCTCAGCTCCGTCTCTCCCGCCGGCTTCTGAGACCTGGGAGCTCGGTCGCGCTCAGACACCCCTGGTCTTTTTGTGTCCCCGTGGGTCCTGAGACCACACTGTCCCTGCAGGGGCTTCACCCCCCGCTTGGTCTCTGGGGCGACGTCCCTCAGTGGAGCCGACTTCTCACAGTTCCAAGTCTGTGCTCCGCTGCTCGGTCCCTTGCCGGCAGCCGGCCCCTCCCCCCGGGGTCTATCTTCCCGTCCCCGCAGATTAACTTCTCCGCACGGCCTACCTTCCAGAAGGCAGTTGGTTTTCTGTTCCTAGAATTGCTGCTCTTCTTCTCTTTGATCTCCGGTGGAATTTGTAGGTGTTCAGAATAGTTTGATAGCTCTCTGGGTGAATTCCTGGGACCCGATGATAATGANATAATCGGTCTCCTACTCCTCCGCCATCTTGCCGCTCCTCCCCGCAAGTATTTATTTTGCATGAGTATGTAACATTTTCTTTTATTTGGAATATATTTACCTAGCTTACAGACTTGAATTCTGCAGTTATTTTCTTAGCAGAACTCACTTCTTTAATAACAACAAAACTATGGGGCTATTCAAATTCTCTTTTTGCATGAGAATTTGATTATAGATTACAAATAAATAACTAAATCTTAAAAAAACAAAAATAAAACTATTCTCTACCCCCAACTTGGGGCTTGAACTCACAAGCCCAAGATCAAGAGTCACATGATTCACCTACCAAACCAGCCAGCACCTTAATTATAAAGAATTTTGCTGGAAATAAATGGACTGTCAGGTTTGGCTTAGGCAGGTTTTCCTTCTTTGTTCTTTATATATAGTATTAATTGATTATTGCTACCAGTTGTAGGTGGGAGAAAAGAGAAATGAAATGAAACACAAGCATTTATTGGGGTCTCAGGATTGCGATTTGGGGAGTAGAGATTTGGGGAGCAACCCAAGCGAAACGTTTTTAAAAACAAAAGGAAATGCTTGTATTCAATGTGGACACATAATTTTGATTGGCGTTGGTGGCAGAAAACACATCTTAGCTCAACAGAATTGTTGATGTGCGCAAAGATTTCATAGCGAAGTAAGCGTCCCTGAGAACCATCCAGAACAGGGCAGGGAGGTCCTGGAGGAGGGAGCCTTGTGCACATCTCCTGTTTCAATTCTCAGAACACCGTGGACTTTTGACTTTTGTCCATTGCGACTTGTCCATTGCACCTGGTCCCCCTCCTGGAACACCTCCTTCTACTTTGGATTGAAATAGAGACAATGCAACACCTGCTAGCTAAATTAATACCCAGTCGTGCATTAGATACTCAGTTTAACTCTGTCAACACCAATCATAATTCCTTCAAGACAATGCAACCTTGTGGTTTTTGTCTTTCTAAGCCTGGACTCCTTTCTCCCTTGAAGCATGCTTTTCAGTCCCCTCTGTCTCCTCCTGGGTTGCAATCCCTAAGACCCCAAATAAATGCTTCTGGTTGCTTTCCAGCCTAGCGGCCTTCTTGGTTCACAGTTGCCAAGGCAACCACTAAGCAAAAGACCGTCACCGTAGCCAGGTACGGATGTTCCTGCAGAGTTCTTGGAAAGTTCTAGGCTTGACCTATGTTAAAAGTGCACAGTTCCATCCAGGGAAGATAAACATCTGGTCTACCTCCTTAATGGCCTCCAGGCTCCATTTTAAAACTCCTGGATGTAAGGGGTTCTGCTTTATTTCACCTTTCACTGAGTTGAATTGATAATGGCTGGGTGCTGGGTTTTGCCCCCACCTGTAGGCTGAAAGCTAGTCTTGGGGTGGTCTGTAGGGCACGCTCATCAGCCTGGCTCCTCCAGGCACTGGGAAGGTTTGGGAAGCTTTCAGTGAAAGCAGAGCTTGATGATTTCAGTTTCTCTCTAAACACTTGAGTCTGGACTGGGCTGTGAACAGCAATTTGCTGGACTCTACGCACAGTGACTTCAGTCCTCAGATCAGGTAGTCCTTGTCATGGGGTCACACTGTCTCCTGGACGCTATTCAATTCAAGTCTCCCTAGAATGCTCCTCGGGCTTCATGAGAATCCATGTCTAGCCAGCAGCCTCCCAAGTGTGTCAGGTGCTTGAACGTGACTGAACATGAAGTAGCAACAGTCTAGGTGCAGGCTGGGGAAAACAGACCAAATCTCACCGAGCCAATTCCCTAAAAGGCACATTAGTTCCTTTAAAATTCAATCCCCTTTGGAGGGAATTTGCAATTCTAGCATCCCCTGCCAGGCGAGGGAGGCAGGTTTTGGGTGCTTAAAGAAAATGTGGAAACCCATTTTTCTAAAGACGCTTTGGACTACACTTAATATTTTTGATAAGTACTTTTGGTTTCTTTAGAAAAAGAGGTGTTCAGGATTTTCCCCCCCCAGGGGATAAATAGGAACCTCCTGGGCTCTGCATATGGGGGGGGAGGGGGGCTGCTGGTGCCAACAGACCCGCCAAGTACGGACCTTTGTGAACCTCCCACTGTCCCCGCGCCCCCATCTCCCCCAGTTCTGGCTTCACATTTTACATGAAACTTCCCCACTTAGGGAGCCCCCTCTTCTCTCTATCCCCTCACAGCTGCCCCACCTGCATTGCCTGTCAACACTCTTCCACCTCTTCCACATCTTCTGGATATTCACGGAAACTGGTGGTGCTCCCCTCCTGTTCTTTGATTTATTTATTTTCCCCTTTTCAAGTTTTTATTTAAATTCCAGTTAGTTAACACACAGTGTCATAGTAGTTTCAGGCATGGACTATAGTGATTCATCACTTATATATGACACGCAGCGCTCATCACAAGTGTGCTTCTGAATTCCCACCACCTGCTTCCCCATCCCCCTCTCCCTCCCACACCTCCCCTCTAGCAGCCCTCACTTTGTTCTCCATGGTTACAAGTTCATTTTCTGGTTTGCCTCTCTATTCCCCCCCCCATGCTTATCTGTTTTCTTCTCTAAATTCTGCACATAAAGGGTTAGTATCCAAAATATACAAAGAACTTAAAAACTCAACACCCTCAAACCAAATAATCCAGTTAAAAATTGAGAAAAAGACAAGAATAGACATTTTTCCAAAGAACACATCCAGATGGCCAGCAGACGCATGAAAAATGCTCAACATCACTCATCATCAGGAAAATATGGATCAAAACTACAGTGAGCTATTACCTCACACCTGTCAGAATGGCTAAAATTAACAACACAGGAAACAATGGTTGTTGGTGAGGACGCAGAGAGAGGGGAACCCTCCTACGCCGTTGGTGGGAATGTGAGCTGGTGCAGCCACTGTGGAAAACAGTATGGAGGTTCCTCAAAAGGTTAAAGTAGAGCTGCCCTATGATCCAGCAATCGCACTACTAGGTATTTACCCAAAGGATACAAAAATACAGATTTAAAGAGATACACGTACCCCAATGCTTCCAGAAGCATTATCAACAATAGACAAATTATAGAAAGAACCCAAATGTTCACTAACTAATGAGTGGATCAAGAAGATGTGGTCTCTATACACAATGGGATATTACTCAGCATATAAAGAATGAAATCTTGCCATTTGCAACAGCGTGGATGGAGCTAAGCAAAATAAGTCATTCAGGGAAAGACAAATCCCCTCCTGTTCTTTTAATTGCTAGAGTCATAATGGTTCCCAAACTTCTCTATTTTGACTTCAGGGGACTCTCAGGAAGGCATCGTAGGACATGGGCTGGAAATCTGCCTTTTAAATTTTGAAGAGCAGACAGGCGTTGGGAAAATGTGCTCAAAACAAAGATTTACTCACAAAATCGAACCTGAAGCTGAAGGGTGAGGACACTGATGGTCTTCAGGTATCTTAGAACATATCATGTCTACGTCAAGCGACCCACGGTAGTGAAGCCCAACCAAGGGAGCAAAGCAAAGACCATTTATTCAGATCTTGCTCTTGCAAGGAAGTTAGCCACCAGCAACTGTGTTTGGCAGAGACGCAGAGGCCAGCACAATGGGAGAGCTTTACAATGGGACAAGGGGAAGGCTCAGGTGCGCCCGAGGGACGCTGTTGGCCTGGGGAAGCTGGAGGTGAGCAGGGCATCCTAAATGATTAGCTGGGGGAGCATGTTCGGCTTTCTTGTTCCTAAATTGGAAAAGGGGACAGAAATTAGGGAAGCTGTCCATCATTAATCAAGTCCTGGCCATTTGGGGCTGATTGTGACAGGAGTTATTGGTTGTGGGGCAGAGTTCTATTTTTACATACACTCTGGCCATTCCCATTCGTATATTCAGTCTCTCAAGACTATGATTTGAGAATTTTATTCATCTTGTCCTTAAGGGTAATAGAGATCTTTCAATTCACTCTTTCTTTCCTTTTTCCTCCCTCCCCTCCTTTTTTTTTTTAATTTGGTAATGCCAGGCATTTTATACACCTTATCTGCTCATCTCCTCCACTCCTTGGTAGGTAGTATTTATCTCATTTGACAGATAAACTGAGGCCAAGGGAGCATGTATAGTTTGCCTAAGGTCAAGTACCAAGAGAAAGGCAGAGTGAAGATTTGAACCCAAGTCTGATTCTTTCAGAGCTTACCCTTCCCTCTACCAGTGCGATGTACTTCTAAGTGTTAGTTGTCGTACAAAACAGATTTGCCTGATTATCCGGAGAACAGGTGAGCCCAATTCCCCCTTTGCTGCTGACTGCATGAGCCAGAGGGCTGGCCAGGTTATCCACAGTTAACTTCACTTCTCCTTTTTATTTTTACTTTTTTGATTTTTAAAATTATAGAAAAATATGCATAACAAAATTTACCATTTTAACCCATTTATTTTTAATTTTTATTTAAAGATTTATTTTAGGGGCATCTGGGTGGCTCAGATAGTTAAGCGTCTGCCTTGGGCTCAGGTCATGATTTCCAGGTCACAGGATCGAGCCCCATGTCCGGCTCCCAGCTCAGCGAGGAATCTGCTTCTCCCTCTCCCTCTGCCTCTCTTTCTGCTTGTGCTCTGTTTCTGTCTCTCTCTCAAATGAATTTTTTAAAATCTAAAAAAATAAACTAAAAACAATAAAGATTTATTTTTGAGAGAGCAGGCAGAGGGGAGGGGGGAGAAAGAGTCTTGAGCAGATGACCTCAGAGCTCATATGGGACTCCATCTCACAAAAGCTGAAATCAAGAGTCCCATGCTTAACTGAGTCACCCAGGAGCTGCCATTTAACCCTCTTAAAGTGCATTTCAGTGGTATTACGTACACCCACAATATTGTGCAACCAGCAACACTGTCTAGGCTCAGAACTTTGTGGCCATCCCAAATGGAAACCTCTACCCATACGCAGTCCCTCCTCATGGGTCCTTCCCTCTGGAAGCCCCTTATCTGCTTTCTGCAACTAGGGAACTGCCTCTTCTGGATATTTCATATAAATGGGATTACAAGGGGCCTTTTGTGTCTGGCTTCTTTCACTGAGCAATGTCTTCAAGTCTTACGCGTGCCCTAGCATCTATAAGCACTTCACTCCTTTTTAAGGCTGGGAAGTATTTCGTCCTTTGGATCGATCCCATTTTATTTATCCATGCATCCACTGGACAATTCGGGTCGTTTCCACCGTTTGCTGCTGTGAATAGCGCTGCTATGAACATGCACGCATGGGGCTTTGTCAGGACTTTTGACCACCTTTGCTCTGGGCTCTAGAGAGCTTCCTGGATAGTCATCCCTGGTTCACAGACGGTGCCTAGAATTCCACCCTGGTTCAGTCCATTTTGTGGAACAGGAAGGGCCAGCTCCGGAGACACAAAGTAGAGTCATGGAAAACACTGCGGGTGATCTCCTGAACGCTGGACGTTTTCTCAGGCTGAATGTCCTGCCTTTTCTCTGCCTCTCAAACCGCTACTCGTCGTTTCTATCTAGTTCCCATGTCACTTCCGACCTGTTCTAGGCAGTGATCTTTTGGGTACAAGCCATGGAGGGGTGGGCGATGAAGTGTATCCTAAATACCTTCCTGGGTACCTAAGAACAGCAGCTGTTGTAAGGGTAACTATTAGCAAGGCGTTGAGAGCTCCCAGGACCCAGATAGTCACTTTCTCTGACTTTCTTTCTTTCTTTCTCCCTTCGAAACCGGCATTGGGTTCCTGGGTCCCATAGTGATAGCAAGGAGGTCAGCCCCAGAAGTCAAAGGAACAGGCAGGGTCTTATTGGGGCAACAGCTCAAAGCTGCATGGGACGCGGAACTAAAAGGAAAGTTGACCCCTTGTTCAAAGGTGAAGTTCTGCTTGTATTTTTTTTTTTAAGATCTTATTTATTTATTTGACAGAGACAGAGCACGAGTAGGCAGAGAGGCAGGCAGAGAGAGGAGGAAGCAGGCTCCCTGCTGAGCAGACAGCCCGGATACGGGGCTCGATTCCAAAACCCTGAGATCGTGACCTGCGCCGGAAGCAGAGGCTTAACCCACCAAGCCACCCAGGCGCCCCACGTTCTGTTTGTATAGAGAAAGTTCCCGCCCAGATTCCCGCTCGAGGTCCAATATGCTAATAAGGGAAAGGGGAAATAAAGCCTCATCCTGATTGGCTGGAAGGGTCCGGTCCTGATTGGTCAGAAGGGTCTCGCCCTGATTGGTTGAGATTGCAGGCCGCTCAGGCCGCTCATTGGTGGTTTTTGGAGCCGGGTCCTGCGTTTGAGGTCCGAATGGTGCGCGGGCTTGTCCGCAACCCGCTTCTGCTCTGGCGGAGACGCGGCTTGGCGGGAGCAGCCTCCGGAGAGCGCCCCCGGTCCCTCATCCAGACACGTAATTACCTTTGTCTTTCTCGTTGTCTCATCTTTGCCAGCTCATCACCATTTTACACTTTATGTAACTGGGCTTTATTCGTGCGTTTTTGGAAATTCTGGTAGAGGGAATTGCTGTTGCTCCTATTTCCCCGCCTTCCACCAAGTGGCCCTCAGGCGCCGCTTCGGGGACGGCAGACTGTGCCGGGGACCGTAGCTTAGGGAAGGCCGGGAGCCCACTGACTAGTCTTCTGGGCCCATGTGGCAGGAAGCCGGGAGAGTCTGGGGCTGGCCTGGCGTTAGCTACGCCGGAGGTAGGGACTGCTTGCTTCTTTCCAAGCAGGCGTGTTTTTATTTGCTCTTTTTGCAGATCATCCGCTTTTCTCATTTTTAGTTGTGTTCTAGTGCTTTTCCTAAATTTAATTTTTAGGCTTGAGAGCATTATTTTGTTCTTATCCCATGTTCTGTTTAAACGGGGCGACTTTGCTTTTGACTACGTGATTCTCCTTTTCAAGTTATGGGACTGATGCAAAGTTTCCTTTAAAAATACATTTAAGATTTTTTTCTAAGGTAATATGTTTTATGAAAAAATATTGAGACGTTATAGAGTGTCTAGGCAGGAATGTAGTGCTTGGGGTATCTAAGTGTCATGGGAAGGGAACAGAAATCTTGAAGGTGGCACAGAGAACCAAATTAGGTGAACACAGGCTTACAGAATTTACCTTTGTCTTCCACCTCCTCCACACCCCCTTACTTTTTTTTTTGGAAACTCTTCGTGTCCTTAAAGGTCAAGATGGAATTTACCTGTATCTGACACCCCAGAGCAGGTGTTCCCTCTCTGAACTTCTTCAGCAATAATGTTTGTTCCCGTCGTTCTCATTGGGTTCTTCCCGCTGGGGTCTTGTTGACCTAGATGTGTTTCTCTGTGGTTAAGTCCTCCCTTCCCAACAAGACCTAAAACTCTTTGAGGGGAAGAACTGGGTCTAATCGTCCACCCGTACCCCACCGATCTCTGGCCAGTGGTGTGTGTGGTGCTGCTTAGGGACCGGAGCAACTTTCTCATCCTCTCCAAGCTTCCTGGCTGCAAATGGAGATAATAAGACTTGCACTTCATTATTGCTAGGATCGAGGGAGATAATGCTGTCAAGCCCCTGGCACAGAGCCTGCAGGACCTGGCACATGGGAAGCAGCCAATAAATGCTGGGTGGTACTATGAACATTACCTTGCAGGACCATGCCAATGGACACAGCTCTGTTCTAGATCCTGAAATGTTGGTCTTAAGTAAAGCAAAGGAAAAGCTAAATGCTTTTAGGGACCAGTTTGAGTAAGAGACAGTAACGGTGTATATCTCAGAGGGCAAAGCCTCCCCAGAATATGGGCAGGAACTTACCAGGTCACACACATGCATACACAGGGCACATTTAGAATGACCTAGTTGCATATTAAAACCTAGCGGGTGTCTGAGTTCCTCAGAGCACTGAGTGTGCTATTGTGGACATAGACACAGTAACAAGTGCCCCTGTAAGGAAACAAAATGTGTCCTTTCTCTGGGTTGAAATTCCCAAACTCCAGTTTTTAAAGGGATCTCACTTTATTGTTATTTTCTTTAACAGAAGACTTTGAGGTGTGAATCGAAAGCTCTTATTCTCCCCTGAGTCTGACTGCCGGATTACCGAGCCGCGGCCGGTACCCTGAAATGAATGGGCATATTATGCCTTCCATTAAAAGTTGTGCCTCTTAATTAAAAACGTGATCGTGGGTCTTTATGGAGACATTGTTTGGGTTTTCTTTAGCTGTTAACACATAATAAATCATTTTAAAAGGACCTTTCCCCCCATCGCTTAATGGTTAGTGGATTTTTAAAAAGCGATTCAAAAATAAAACTGGGATTAAATTTAGTGTTTGACAAGGTGCTAAGGGGCTCACCCCCTCGGCTGGGCTAAGACAAAAAGGCTTTACTTAATCTGCTACTGACCTTATTGTCTTAACCAGCTCCCAACCTGACTTCCCTGGTTCAAATGGCAGGGTGACTTTGGTGTCAAAAGTTTAACTTGTGGGGACCAGGAAAAATTGCAGACAAGCTTCCCTTTATTATCTTGTAATTGCACAACACGTAGCTCTGCTGAGAAGAAAAGCTTGCTTCTTTTATGAACTCTCCAGTAATGCCATAAGCAAGGGATGATGTGGGTCGCATGCAGGCGCACATGAATAATCCATAAATACCAAAGACCTTGGCTTCATTTCTTCTTCCTAATATGGGTTCCTTGCCACTGGAGTAAATGGCTTGAGACCTTGGCTTCCAGTCCATGAGGGTGTTCTGTGTTTACTGAGACGGGAACCACCACGAGCCGGAGTGATTTATTGGGCTGTTCCAGGGGCCTTTGGGTTGGGTGGTACAGGGGTGACAAGGTGGAAAGACAAGCCGGGAGTTGATGTGGGACCTTAGCCGTGCAGTGGACCCTTTGGGGATCCCTGTGGACTGCATTCCTCTGCAAGGAGGGAGACCGTTCTTCATAGGGACTTGATGGGACGACAAACATCCAAGTGTTTTTGTGAATTTCTGTTCACTGGACAAATGAAAGAGGTTTGTCATTAGGATGACGGCTCTGACCTGGTGGTTTTTCTTTTTTTTTAAGATTTTATTTATTTGTCAGGGGGAGCAGAAGGCAGAGGGAGAAACGGGCTCCCTGCTGAGCGAGGAGCCCAGTGCAGGACTCCAGGCCTGGGATCATGACCTGAGCCGAAGGCAGATGCTCAACTGACTGAGCCACCCAGGTGTTCCGATTCTGACCCAGTTTTATCACTCATTGTTAGATACCATTTTTCTGCAGATTCTAGTTGGCTTGTGTTCCCTTCCCTAGGAAAATGTCCAGATGGAGAACAGCATTGTCTGCTGCTAGCCAAGAAGCTCCCTATTCACAAATGTTCTCCCTGATTTGAAGTCCCCGTCTGGGGCTGGGGCTCAGCCTCAGGGCCTCCAAGTTGCAGTGCCCAGGGACGCCAGTAGAGGGCAGGCTGCCTCTCTCCATACCTGGGACACCGGCCTCTGGGTTTCTCCTGCCCTGTCCTGGCTGTGACCTTCACTCTTGTGTGCCATGGAGACCACACACACAGCGGGCAGTGGTTTTTCCTTGTGTTTATCGAAAGGAAAGGGAATTTAGGAGGAATTCTTCAGGAACTCCAAAATGCCAGACTTCTCATTACTGGTTATAGTTCATTCCACAGTTTATCCCTGATTCAACCTGTGGTCCATCCCGGCTCGGTCCCACCACCTGTGGGCGGCAGCCTTCACCTGGCTTTGCCCGTCTTGTGTCNTGTTTTCAGTAATTTTTATTGTCCCAAAGTTAGTATTCTCTTTTCAACATTCAGCCTCTTTTTTATGGTATTTCTATAGTATATCGTTCTTAGTTCTATTATCAGTTTTTTGTGAACTTCTATTAAAATGTGACTCTTACATATAGCATATAACTGTTTATTTTTTAAATCTGGCTTATAGTCCTTTACTTGTAATCAAAACATTTAGTTTTCAAATTCAGTGTAAGAATATATGTAATTGGATGTAATCTATTATTTTTTTCCATTTATTTCAAATTTTGTTCAATCAATCCTTTGGTTTCTGAGTTCCAGTGTTTCAGATGAGCAATCAGCTATAAGTTATTTTGTACACTTATAAATGAAATGCTCTTATTTGTTTCTTAGATTTTTAAAAGATATTCTGTATCTGGTTTTCCTATGATAACTACTTTATATGATTTCCCTTGTAAATATTAATCCTATTTGGCTTTAATAGGGCTTAAAAAACTGAGATAATAGTGGTTTCATTTGCTGAAATAGGGATGATTTGGGTATTTATAGAATAAATCAAAGATTAATTTTGGATATGCTATTATTGACATACCTATAGATTCGAACTTTAGGACTACTTCCTTTTTTTGTTTTGTTTGTTTTGTGCTTTGTTTTTTGTTTTTAGAGAGAGAGAGAGAGAAGACATTGGGGGAGGGGACAGAGGGAGAATAAGTTGGAGAATCTTTTTTTTTTTTAAAG
>LNAC01000109.1:4074431-4120869 GCA_002007465.1 Ailurus styani
GCCCGACGCGGGGCTTGATCCCAGGACCCTGGGATCATGACTTGAGCCGAAGGCAGACTGAGCCCCCCGGGCGTCCCTCTCCTATTGTATTTTTTTAAAAAATGGTTTTGTAGTGCGGCACCTGGGTGACTCCGTTCGTTAAGTGTCTGCCTTCGGCTCAGGTCATGATCTCAGGGTCCTGGGATCGAGTCCCACATTGGGCTCCTGCTTGGTGGGGAGCCTGCTTCTCCCTCTCCCGCTGCCTGCAGTTCCCCAGCCCCACTCGTGCGCGCGCGTGCTCTCTCTCTCTGTCAAATAAATAAAATCTTTAAAAAAAAATGGTTGCGTTGTATGGTTGACCAGTATTCCCTTATTAACAGGTGTGTGTGTGTGTGTGTGTGTGTGTGTGTGTGTGTCTGTCTGTCTGTTCTTCTGGATGTTCTCTCTATACAGAGAGAGGGTCCATTTCTGCTTCCAGTTCTGGGTGAATCTGCTGTAATTGCTGGTGGTTGTCTTTCTGCTGCTCAAGTGAGAAGACTCGCCATTTTCTCACCACTAACCATACCCCCTAAGTGTGCTGTATTTCCATCACCAGCCAGCACATCTTTCAGTAACACCTGGAAGCTTAGGTTGATCATATTTTGTTTCATAAGTAGGGTTGCCTTCCGTGATGGCTTGCGTTGATTCTAAAAGTTGAGAACTAATCCACAATGTTTATCCTGTTTTTAGTATATAATGATTGTTCTCTGCAGAACCAAGTAATATGCTAGGATTACATTTCCGTTAATAAGCATAGGATTGATTATCTCTGTGCCCCTCAACAGACAATCTTTCTCTTCATTCAAGTTCATATGGGATCTCCTTCCCTCCCCCCTCCCCGTTCCAGTAATTATCTTAATTATTCTCAAAATAGCCCCAGTCCTCAGTCTTAGGAATTATTCTATCAATTTCTCATATTCTGACTCCCCTCCTTGAAATCACCCCCCTCTGAATTGTGATTTTACCTTGATGCTGTCTAAGGAATTTTCTTTACTCTTCTTCTGGGTCAGATTCTTCGTAGATTCCACCTCTTTCACTATCTTGGTTTATTTTCTTATTTTGCAAGTAATTTCCAAAGAATAAGTTGATTGGATGTCAACTTTCAGGGACCTTTAGGTCTCAGGCATTCCATTCTCTCCTCATTTTTAAAGATGAGGATCTGAGGCTCAGAGAACTTGAGTAAATTGCCCAAGTTCCGGAGGGCATTGTTAAAAACAAGATAACAGGTCCAAAATGGATTCGTATTTGCCAAGTCCCACATCACCAATCCAAGACTAACTTAGTTATGGTCTCAGTTCTTCCAGAAATGGAATCTTAAACCAGTCCGTCAGGAATTGTCTGGTTAGCACAAGTTAGGTCGTCTGATAGACCCTGGCCATCCCCTAAAGGGAAGTGACCTTGCACTAACCAACCCCTAACTTTACTTCCTTGTTCTTACTCCCTTATGCCTATAAAAGTCTTTCATTTTATACAACTTCTCAGAGCTCCTTTCTCGCTCCTACATTTATTTGGCAGAAAGAGAAATTAAGAAAACAATCCCTAAAGAGTAAAATACTTAGGAAAAAACTTAACCAAGGAGGCAAAATATAAAATACTGATGAAGGAAATTGAAGATGATTCAAACAAATGGAAAGATATTCCATGCTCATGGATTGGAAGAACTGATACTGTGAAAATGTCCCTTCTACCCAAAGCAATCTAGAGGTTTAATGCAATCCCTATCACAATACCAATAGCATTAAAAAAAATACAAGGAAAAAGAGTTATCATGCAGACCTAGGTAACTCAGAGTTCACCTTCTTAATCATTCCATTCTGCATCCCAATAAATGTTCAGTGAAAGAAGATAGAACTGTAGCTGGGTCCTTAGAGGTGGCTTCCTGGAGAAGTTGAGGAGGGAGCATAGCCTTGAGGGATTTTCATTTGAATAAACATCAAAGACACAGGGGAGACAATTTCTAGTTAAATTCCCTTCCGTGGGTGGGTGATGCTTGGGTGTGCAAATAGTTTTTTCTTGAGCTTTAGAATAATTTCCCAACCTCAAGTCTGTTTCTTTTTTTTTTTTTTTTTTTTTTTTTTTTTTATTTCACAGAGGGAGAGAGATCACAAGGAGGCAGAGAGGCAGGCAGAGAGAGAGGGGGGAAGCAGGCTCCCCACTGAGCAGGGAGCCCGATGCGGGCCTCGATCCCAGGACCCTGAGATCATGACCTGAGCCGAAAGCAGAGGCTTTAACCCACTGAGCCACCCAGGCGCCCCTCAAGTCTGTTTCTTAACGTGGGTTCCTTTTTCTCTCCTCCTCCAGGATAATAATATTTCTTCAGGATAATAAAATTTCTCTCCTTTCACATAATAATCTTGGGCAGTCGATTGTCCGGATCATCAGAGAGGGCCCTGTCTCTTCTCTCCTCTCTGGTGATGGCTGGGATGGCCATCCTTTATGTCCAGGTGGTTTCTGAAGTTTGGCAGCTCTGCTGCTATCATGCTTCCTGGAGTCTGTGAACCTTATTGCTGAGTCTCCTGAGATTATTCACATAGCTGTCCCTCTGTGGTCTGGCCACATCCTGACCCCGAGGGCTGTGAGGGTCCCCACTACTGCAGGGCTCAACCCACCAGTCTGGGGGAGACCTCTCCCCTTCTCCTGCCTCTAAAGTCAGCCTCTGTCTTTCCTTTATTGCACATGCCTGTCAGTAAATGCATGCATAGGTGTAGATATTTACATATATGTAGATAGACACATAAATATGTTCCCATATGTATATAGAAAGAGACTGGAAGAAGAATGTGCTATGTGGAACATTTATGAAAATTTCTTAAAAACTACAAAACATGACATTTGCACATATATGTGCACACACTTGCATGTAACTTCTGGAAAGGGTAAGGGAGAGCCCTGGGGATGGGAACAGAGCCTACCTCATCCAGAATGTTTTATTCCTATTGTTCAAAAGGACATTCTAAAACAAAAGTGGCAAAAGAGTTAACATTTATTGATTCTGGTGAGCGGGTACCCTGGATACGTTACTCTCTCTCTTTTTTTTTCCTTCTACTTTAAATACACTTAAAAAAAACCAAACAAACTAGAAGCTTAGCAACTTCTTTGGAATGCAGTCAGTGAGCAGAAAGGAGGCAAGGAAAGAAAATAGAAATACAAATTAATGGTCCCGGCACCTCCTTGCCATTTCTTCTCTGGGTTCAGTCGAGCTCAGTGGCTGAACGTGGCAGGGAGGTCAACCCTCAGCGTCCTCTGTCTGGAGGAGCGGGGGGTTCCCGAGGTCCTGCTGCTGTCCAGCCAGGATGGGATGTGATTTCACAGTGAAGGCCTTTGACCTCCTGGGCTCTCTGTGACCCGAGAGGCAGACTTTGCCAGTAGTTTGAGCCTGATCAATTGCTTCTGTGTTTAAGAATCATCACGGGAACCCCCTGTCCTCTGTGAGCACCCTGTTTCTTTCCAGAGCCCTGTGGGGGGTGGGGGCTGGGTCTGGGCTCTCCTACCCTCAGAAACGTGTGTGGGGCACTCTCAAACCAGTCAAGTGAAAAGCAGGCATTTGAGCCTAATTGCTTTTGTAAGAGCTCTTTCCAAGGCTGAGTGAGACTCTTGAAGTTTCTAGAATTGTTTAATGCTGTTAGTACTAGTGTGAGAAAAATGGATACCAGCTTAGGCCGGCTTTATACGTGGAACTATGAAACAGGAAGGTTTTCTTTAAAAAAAAAAAAAGAGATTTGGAAAATCTCACCTCTTGAAAAGTCCAAAAAATGACATGTAGTGAAACTGCTGTTTTTTGGATCAACTTGGATGGAACGAATGGTTGGTTATGCAGAATTGAAGGAAAGCTTTGGGAGAAAGAAAGCTTCTCATCTCTCAAACACCAAAGGGAAACGTCAGTTAGACATGTACGCTCACCCCATGGTCTTCAAATTTCAAAAGCTTTACAGAAAAAGGAGCCATTATTCTAAGCCTGAAATCATTACAAAGAACCCTGGCCCACAAAGGAAGAAATACTCTCAAAAATTAAATTCTGGCAATATAATTACAAATGATTTTTTGATGAAGAAAAGGGGAAGACATCTATGAAAATCAATGTGGCTAGACTTTCTGATTAATCCCATTTTAAAAGAACATGTATAAGAGATGCAAGGAGAGGTATACTACAAAGACGAGCTGGAAAAGACAGGTTGATATGAATGTGGGAAAGTAGCAAAGTGCCAAGCCTTGACCAAAAATGTCAAGAAGACGGGCTTTCTGAGATGCAGCCTGAATGCGAATCCTGTCACAATGGGCTGTGTCGAGCCCTTCCTGTGGCGAGTGGTCTAACAGTTCAGAGAGAATGTGGAAGAAACCGACTGACTCAGACATTTTTAAAATTATTTTTAGTCTGTATTGTGTGTTTCCCAATCTACATTTGAACGAAATCCTAAGAATGGCAACTCTCTGCCATAGCAATAATATATACAATGTGAGCATTTAATTTTTAAAGATTTTATTTATTTGAGAGCATGAGGGAGAGCGCACAAACAAGTGGGAGGGATAGAGAGAGAGGCAGACTCCCTGCTGAGCAGGGAGCCCGATGCAGGACTCAATCCCAGCCCTCCGGGATCATGACCTGAGCTGAAGGCAGATGCTTAACCGACTGAGCCACCCAGGGGCCCCAATAGGAGCATTTTAATTTTTATGCCTTGCCATGTTTTTCTCTGCAGGATTGTTCTCATTTTGGAAAACAAGTTCAATGTTCTTTTCCTGTGCTCCTAAACTGCTTCATCGATGTGGGTTAACTATTCCTTGAACAATTGAAAGGATTTATTTGTAAAACGAGTTAAGACAAGGACTCTGGTGTGTAGATCTTTAACAATTTTTCTTTACTGAATTTCTTCTGTCATTAAGCTTTTTGACTTTTCTATGTATTTTGTGTCAATTTTAATAATTTGTTTTCATAGAATATTTCCATTTCCTGAAATACAAAGTTAATATTGCAGTGTTCAATGCAGTTTAAAAAGACCTCTACCCGTGGCTACAAATGGCTATAAATGGTAATATCGCTTTCTTAGACTTTAAATTGTGTTGTGTTTTCTCTTTCTGATCCATTTAATGGTGCTCTGTTTTTCTTATTTATTTATTTATTGGTTTATTGACACTTTTATCTTTATTATTCCCCTCGTTTTGTGGATATGTGTGTCTGTGTTCATATTTTTAAACCTCCTGAGTGCACATGGTTAAGTTTTTTCATGTCCATCCTTTTTAATAACAAAAGGCATTTAAAAGTAGGAATGTCTCTTTGAGTTTAACTTTGGCTTCACGGCAAAACTTCAGACATTATTTTTCCTTTTTAAAGAGACCACGATTGCACTTTTAAAAAACTTTTTATTTGGAAATATTTTTGGATTTACAGGAAGGTTGCAAAATTAGTACAGAGCTCCCTGGCAAAGGGCACGTAACATCTTACATAAGCTTAGTACGGTTTTTAAAGCTAAGAAATCGGTACTACAAGCTTTAGCCAGATTTCACATGTTTTGACTAATGTTTTCCAAGCTTGGACTCTGTATTGATTCAGTCATCCTGTCTCCTTGGCCTTCTCTAGTCTGGCCTGTTCGCCTGCCTGTCTTTGTCTTGCCAAGCCCTCACACTTCGGAATAGTACAGATTGTTTTGTAGAATGTCCCTCCATTTGAGTTTGTCTGATGGTTTCTTGCAGTTTGACTGAGGTTCTAGATTTTGGCAAGCACACCCGCACAGAAGGGATGCGTCCTTTCCTAGGGGGGGTACGTGATATCTATGTGTCTAGTTACTGGATGTTGATATGTCTTCTTGTTGGATGTTGATTTGGGTCCCTTGGTTGAGATCTGCTAGCTTTCTCCAAAGTAAAGTCACTGTTTATTCTGTTCATTCTCTCTTTTGTCCTACATCTTGAGGGAGATGTTTGTAGACTCTTCAAATCTCCTGTTTCTCCTCAAACTTCGGCCACGGAATGCTCATATCCATTGATGTATCCCGTCTCCACTTATCGTTGTTGATTTTTTAATTTTTTAATTTTTATTTTTTATTCTTCATTGCCCTTGCATTTGTTGGTTGGAATTCTCCTGTAAGGAATAGCTCTCCCCACCTACCATCTATTTTGGGCTCATGGATATTCATTTTATTCTATTGATTAGGACCCCATAGTCTTGCTGTTTACTTTGTTGTTCAGAGGAATCCAGGTTTGGCTGTTGGGAACTTTCTCAGATTGATGTGGCCCTATTCTTCCTTCAACACTTTATCTTACTTTCTGACTCTGCAGGATACTTGAGGTTCATCATGGATTTTTCCTGCTCCAGCCCTGGAAATAGCTCCTTTTCCTAGAAGACCTGGCTCTTTTTAATAAAGAATGGTATTTAGAAACCAAGATCTAGGCACTGGGTATGCCCATTGCTACTGAGATTTCTTTGCTTCTAGACTCTTTTCAGTGGAAAGCAATCAGAAATACCTGAGGATATATTAACCTACGTATAGACAGAAATCTCTCTCTCTTTCTGTCTCTGTCTCTCTCAGGTTATCTATTTTTAAAAACCCTGTCTGTTTATACCAATACCTCTAATTCCAGTACAACACCACAGGCTCATTCTATTCTCCCCCTCTCCTTATGTATAATTTCTTTTGTCAACAGGACAAACCCAGCTTTCATTGTATACAATATGTTTATTTGTCCAACTCTAGAATACACAGAAAGTGTTTTTAGAATTGCTAATCCATACACCTGTGAGGGAAAAAATTACTAGCTAGGGTAAAATACCTGTATGGTTCTTTTTGCCTTTAGCCTTCTGATATCAGGTCAGTATAGTTATTCAGAGTTACTTGGGTTAGTTTTCTTCTCTAACCCTTTCATGATGGTTACCTTATTAATTTGTAATACAGTTAGGTTTATTTATTACAGCTCATATTCTTTTTGGTTGTTGTTACTCCTATATCTTGATTGGTTTTTTTGAAAAATCAGAGTAAACTTTACTCTTTTCATTGTATGGGTTTTTTTTTAAGATTTTATTTATTTATTTGACAGAGAGAGAGAGAGAGAGAGATCACAAGTAGGCAGAGAAGCAAAGAGAGAGGAGGACGCAGGCCCCCTGCTGAGCAGAGAGCCTGATGTGGGCCTTGATCCCAGGACCCTGAGATCATGACCTGAGCTGAAGGCAGAGGCTTTAACCCACTGAGCCACCCAGGTGACCCTGTTGTATGGGTTTTGACAAAAACACTGAATTGTGAGTCCACTACATGGTGATACAGACCAGTTTCATTATGCTCCAGTCCTCTCCTGCTGACCCAGTGTAGTTGACCCCTCTCCCTTACCCAGTTCCTGGCAACCTCTAATCTGTGCTTTTGATCATTGGTTTTGCCTTTTCCAGAAAAACATATGAATGTAACCATATAATATACAGGCTTTTGGTTCTGGCTTCTTTGCCTTAGAAAAGTGCACTTAAGTTTCACTTAAGTTTCATCCATTTGTGTATGCATGGGGATCAGCAGTTTGTCCTTTTTATTGTGGAGTGATGTTACATTGTATGGACGTACCACAATTTGTTTACTCTTTAGCCAATTGAAGGCTATTTGGGTTGTTTCCAGTTTTGTGCTGTTATGAGTAAACAGTCACATGTAGGTGTGGACATATGTTTTCATTTCCCTTGAATAAATTCCTAGACGTGAGATTGCCAGGTTGAATGACAGGTGCACCAATACTTTATATAGGGTGGTGGCAACATGTTTTCCAAACTTGTCTCAACAATTTTCTATTGCCACCAGCAATGTGGGAGGGTTCCGGTTGCTCTGTATCCTTGTCAATACTTGATATTGTCAGTCTTTTTAGCCATGAGCAGTGGTATCTCATTTTGGTTTTATTTGCATTTCCCAAATGAGTAATGCTATAGTGTGTCTTTGATGTTCATCTGTCTCCTTTGGTGAATGTCTGCTCAAACTTTTGAGTTTCCATTTCTTCTTGTATCAAGTTACTGTGCTGAGACAGTTATTCTGAATCTTTTGATTGGGGGCTTTTCTTTGTTTGACCTGTTCGAATTTTCACGTATCTGAGTACTTCATTTTCCCTTCACCCTTGAAGGGTCCCTGGAAATAGCTGCAAAATGAGGTGGCCAGGATGACGTTGGTAGTCTTCATTCCTTTGAGAAATGGTTGAAGGAATTGACCGTATCTTTCCTGGAGAAGTGAGCACTTGGGGGTATTAACTGGTGCTTCTGACTCTTGTATTTTCTATCTAGAGAAATGTTAGGCTCTTTCTGTATAGCTCTAGAGCGATGGGCAGTAGGAACTCAAAGGCAGGCTGATATCAGATTGTACCTGGAAGACTTTTCTAACGATCATCAATGGAATGGAATGCAATGAGCTTTCTTAGTAAAACTGGTTCAGCTTCAGACATCGGCAGGTAAGGAAAGTCATCTGGTAATGGTGCTGTTGAAGGTAACCTATACGGGCTAGGGGATTGGGAGCAGAGACTGCTGTGGTCCTATTGGGCGTGAAGATCCAGTGATCCTCATGGTCTACAGCTGTGACAAAGCTGTAGACCTTTCTGAATGCGCAGCCCCTGAATCATGTGTTGTGTCTGAGCTGTGTCATGGCGACACCATGCTTACGAGCTTGCATCCTCCAGTCTGTTGTGGGTCTTGTCCTGGCTCTGCCTTCTGCTAGCTCAGCTGCAGCCTCCACAGGCTCCACACTCGGAGCTCTGTGGTGTGTGCCGGTGTGTGCATGAATGAAATGATATGTGGAATGTCTGCCCGGTGTTCAACGTGGCCACTATTATAACGCCTTTCCCTCCCAAATGCCTCAACCTCTACACCTTCGTTTTCTGTTTATTTCTTACTACCTGACGTTGTCTGCCACATTCAGGAAGGTTGGTTCTTGGTTTTTTTGCTCAGAGGCTGTGCATTTTGGGGCTCCCTTTTGGGGAGTTCCATCCCTGGGGCACTTTCTGACCTACTCCAGTCATACTTTGTCTCAGCTCTGCCAGACAAGATATTGTGGTCTCCAGAACTGTGCAGGGAGGTGAACCTGCATTCTCCCCTTCATCTTTCTAGGTCAACAGGGAACCCAGGTTTACCCAGCCTCATGAATATGTGCCAGCAGTCTTCCTGCCTGGCTTTACTTGACGTTGCTGTCTGATCGGAGCACCCGGTAATCTCGGTTACCACACTTGACCTGCCTTGTTGAAGCCATGCTGTCCCTCACTCAATGGGCTTTGTTGTAAGTGTTTGCTTCATAGGCAAAGAAGATGCCCTGTTTAAATGCCCAGTCTTACAGAGTTTAGAGCCATGGGGATTTGCCTTAATTGAAGCCAACTTCCTCACCCCTCATCCCCTGCTCCTCACGTTTAGCCCGCAGCCCCTTCTCTGCATTTACCATCAATAAAACCTCCGTTTCAGGGCGCCTGGGTGGCTCAGTGGGTTAAAGCCTCTGCTTTTCGGCTNTTGTCTCAGCTCTGCCAGACAAGATATTGTGGTCTCCAGAACTGTGCAGGGAGGTGAACCTGCATTCTCCCCTTCATCTTTCTAGGTCAACAGGGAACCCAGGTTTACCCAGCCTCATGAATATGTGCCAGCANACTTGTAATTTCTCTCTCTGTGTCAAATAAATAAATAAAATCTTAAAAAAAAAAAAAAAACCTCCGTTTCAGGGCAGGCCAGAGTCTGTTTTCACTTTTGGCACTCTGGCTGTCACCTAAAGAGGAAAGGTCCCCAACATGACATACTGGCGAGATATCCTAACAGCCTCTTCTACGGAGTGTTTCATAATAGGGCCCAATCACCTAGAGTCGAGTCGAAGAGGGCCAAGATTGGGAATCTCTAAGTGTGTCCATGCTTTCTCAGAACTAATAACTCCATGAAAGGGGAAGGGAGAGGTCAATTTCTGCAGGGTCTTGCTTTCAAGTTTTACTGCAAGTCATTTGCAATGAAACTCAAAGCATCTGTATTAGAATGGTCTGAGCCTTTTCTGAAAACTTGTCTTTTCATTAATCANGCCATGCTGTCCCTCACTCAATGGGCTTTGTTGTAAGTGTTTGCTTCATAGGCAAAGAAGATACCCTGTTTAAATGCCCAGTCTTACAGGGTTTAGAGCCATGGGGATTTGCCTTTTTTGAAGCCAACTTCCTCACTCCTCATCCCCTGCTCCTCACGTTTAGCCCGCAGTCCCTTCTCTGCATTTACCATCAATAAAACCTCCGTTTCAGGGCAGGCCAGAGTCTGTTTCCACTTTTGGCACTCTGGCTGTCACCTCAAGGGGAAAGGTCCCCAACATGACATACTGGCGAGATATCCTAACAGCCTCTTCTATGGAGTGTTTCATAATAGGGCCCAATCACCTAGAGTCGAGTCGAAGAGGGCCAAGATTGCGAATCTCTAAGTGTGTCCATGCTTTCTCAGAACTAATGGGAAACGGGAAGGGAGAGGTCAATTTATGCAGGGTCTTGCTTTCAAGTTTTACTGCAAGTCATTTGCAACGAAAGTCAAAACATCTGTATTAGAATGGTCTGAGCCTTTTCTGAAAACTTGTCTTTTCATTAATCAAACACGCTATCCTCTTCTTCACTTGGACAACTGGAACTGGAGGATTGTAACTTTAGGTGAAATCTTGGGAATCATCCATTGCTAGCCTTCTTCAGGGTAGGGATTTCTTAAAGAACATTCCAGATGGCTCCAAATTGCTTCTCTTTGTTGGGTGGAGAGCATCGTGCTTTGTAAGACAGATAGTCTGAGGGCTGATTTCTGTTCTTTTTTTCTTTCTTTCTTTCCTTTTTTTTTCTTTTAAGATTTTATTTATTTGTGTCAGAGAGAGAGAGAGAGAGAGAGAAAGCACAAGCAGGGGGAGCAGCAGGCAGAGGGAGAAGCAGACTCCCCCCTGAGCAAGGAGCCCGATTTGGGACTCAATCCGGACCCTGGGATCATGACCCAAGCCAAAGGTAGATGCCCAACTGACTGAGCCACCCAGGCATTCTAGGGAAGGCTGATTTCTATTGCTAGAAGCCTCTTTTCTTTGGCAAAATGTCACTGATGACCTATGTGTTCCACCATCTATGTGTTCTAACCGTCTGTGTTAGGCAGAATTTTGGCTCCTGTGACCTTTGCCCCCTGGTGTTATTCCTGTAAATATGTTACATTACATGGCGAAAACAGCTTTGCAGATGTAATTAAGGTAACTGCTCAGCTGACTTTGGGAGATTATCCTGGATTATTGTGTGAACCTAATCTAATCACATGAACCTGTAAAAGCAGAAATCCTACTCCAGCTGGAAACATAAAATCAGAGATTTAGGGCAGGGCCAGGATAGGATGTAGGAACCATGTGCCAGGCAGACTGGGACCTCAGTCCTGCAATCGTGAGGAACAGATTTCTGCTAGCAACTCAAAGAGCTTGGGCCCTTTGATTTAAGCCTTGTTGAGACCCTGAGCAGAAGAGCCCGCTGAGTCATGTAGTGCTCAGACTGTTGACTTACAGAACGGTTAGGTAATGAAGGGGTATCATTGTTACTTATGATAGGACCTCAGAGTTACCAGTGACCGTTGGCCATCCTTCATGCTTTACATCCCAGTGTTAATCATGACTGGTCCATTCTACTCTGGAAAACTCATGGGACAGTCCCTGTCCCCATTCCCAAGACCATCTTGCAGTACTTAAGCCCTTCCTGAATTACAAGCATCCCCTTACCACCTGCTCCACTCCACCCTGCGTGTGTCCACTAGGACAGATGGGTGATAGCATCCAGTTTTCTCAGGACTGAGGGGTATTGCAGGACATTGAGCTTCGAGTTTTAAAACTAGGAAATCATGGCAAACTAGGATGAGTCAGTCACACTACTGTTTGTTGCCTGCTCATGACTGAGGCTGCTGCTTAACATAAAGGCTGGTCGTACCAGATATTTGTTTCTATAGCCTTCTTTGCAGTTTGGACTTGGGTGTATGAACTAATGTAGGTCAGTGGGATCAAAGAGAAGTCTCTTGGGATGTTTCTGGGAAGCCAGTTAACAGAGATGCACAGAGAGAAATGGCCCATCTTACTGCCTTTGAATGTCTTTGTGTGATGGTGTGATGTCCGGAACTGCAGCAACCTTCTTGTGATTGTGAGTGGGATCAAGTCAATAAGCTGATAGAGGAGAAAGCTGGAAGGAGCCCAGGTCTTTGAAGACATGGCTAGCCTACTGCACTTGCCCCATAGATAGCTTCTTTTGGACATCTTGTTATGGGAGATAATATTATTGTAGTCACTTTGAATTAAGTGTTTCTGTTTCTGGCAGATGAAACCATCCTCATGGATGAGATACTAAGGCTATGGCTTACTCTGCTTCCTGAACACCTATCCCTACATCTATGAGCACTTTGGAATTGTCTCCAGTAGCACTTTGATCACACTGCATTGACATTTATGAGCCCCAACTCTTTCTAAGTTGAAATTCCAACGTATAAAGATGAGTTTTCTTTCAAATGCACAGGAGCTAAAGCAGACAGCAGGATGGCATAGAGACTTTGACAAGGGAGCTTAGGAGAGAGAAAGGCAGTTGAGGGAAGGCAAGATGGGAATTGAGTACTGTTTTCTCACGTCCTTGAGGCATGAAGGCATGGGGAGATGGGTAGCGAGTTGACAATGCCTGCTATGGCAAAGACATTGTCGAGGGTGGTGCTCAGAGGATGCAGCCCATCAGCTTGGGCGGTGGGGAGGGGGTGGGAGGCATGGGAGGTGCTACCTGGCACCATGTGACATATGGTTACATAGTTAGCATGTCTGACTGCCCCACTTTGAGTCCGAGAGGCAGGCAGAGTCAGCTGAGGAGGTAACTACCACTCTGAGCCACAAATGTGGAATCAAACATTGAGATGCACAGTTGGTGCTGCTGGCGTGCAGCTCGGGAACCATCTGTCAGCGATGAGACCCAGCGAGTCTCACTGCTCTCAGGAGATGTGGAGTAAGCGCAGAAGATGAGTGAAAACAAGTTCTCACCGATTTTAGAGAAATGTCATTGGCACTCTTCATTTCTAGTGGGAAGCCTTTGTCGCTGTGACCACGAACGTATTTCAGCGAGCTTCCATGGGCTCATTTGTGTCTCTGACCTCCTTACCTGATCGGCAGGTCTTCATTCAGTTCGGATGCTGTCCAGTTTTCCTAACCTGAGGTTTTTGGGGAGCTCACCCTCACAGTTGGGGGGGCGGGTTGCAGGGCAGAAGATGTGTAAGTGTGCTGCTGAAGGGACAGGAACATCTTCAGGTTGGGGTTCTCTGTGCTCATGAGGGGCAAGTGATAGGTAATATAGCTGTTTTCTCAAACGCGAATCTAATCTTGGTGCTTCATTGCCTCAAAACTTCGAGTACCTTCCACTGCCTTTAGGATTAGCCCTTGCCATGATGTACAAAGGCCATTCACAGACTGACCTCGGTTTACCTGGCAAGTCTCATCCCTTGACCTTCTGCTGTCAGCTCCAGCACCTGTCGATATTGTACCAAGAGTATTTCCCAACCCAACTCTGACCTTCTCACTTACGTTCCTTTACGATACCATTCTCCTCTGGATTCCTGGTGAAGTCCTACCATGTGTATCTCCTCAGAGCCAGCACCCCTCCATGATTTCCTTTTGTATGTGCTCCTGGGAAGCAGGTGATCACCTGGCAGAATGCCTGGCACATACAGTGGGCTCAATAAGGGGTCTTTGGATTGAGTTCAGATGAACTGAGTTCAGGTCCACCTCTTCATAACTTGAATATTGGCCTTGGTTCTTCCCTGAACACCTGTGAGACCTATCTGTTGCTCTTCCACAGGGCTGATTAAATTTTGAAGGTAGCCATGGGCACCTACATTTTTATTTTTAAGATTTTATTTATTTTTAAGTAAACTCTACACCCAACGTGGGAGCTCAAACTCAAAACCCCAAGTTCAAGAGTCTCATGCTCCCCTGACTGAGCCAGCCACGCGCCATGCCATAGGCTCTTATTTATCCTTTGCTTTTTCATTCTGCAAGTGATCACAATAATTACACAGGTTTCTGATGAACAGCCCTTATTAGTGTGCAGAGCTTTTAAAGCATTACTTCATTTGACCCACAGATGACTCCAGAAGGATGGTGAAGCAGATATAAATCTGTCATTATCCCCATGTTAGAGATGGAGAAATTGAGTTTTAGCAGGGATGGGCGACCTATGTGCTGGGTCACATAGGGGGATTTGAGTTCACCTGACTCACATTCCTGTGTGATTTTATGTGCTTTATTGAGTTCTGGTCATCTTGGCGCCTCTACTCTGAATGCCCTCTAGCTTGAAGAAGAAATTTCAGCTTTGGCGCTCAGGTTAGGAGAGCGTTTTATCTTTTGGGTTGTGGTTGTCTTATGTTGTCCGTGGTTGGAAGCNATTGAGTTTTAGCAGGGATGGGCGACCTATGTGCTGGGTCACATAGGGGGATTTGAGTTCACCTGACTCACATTCCTGTGTGATTTTATGTGCTTTATTGAGTTCTGGTCATCTTGGCGCCTCTACTCTGAATGCCCTCTAGCTTGAAGAAGAAATTTCAGCTTTGGCGCTCAGGTTAGGAGAGTGTTTTATCTTTTGGGTTGTGGTTGTCTTATGTTGTCCGTGGTTGGAAGCGGGATGGGGTTACAGACCCTGGTTCGGATAGAGCATGACCTATCAGAATGCAGAATGGTGACCAGAGGACCCACGAGTTTCAGGGAGTTTGCCGAGTGTTACTGATCAGGCCCTAGGAATATGAAGTTTTGCTCCCCAACCCCCACCCCTTGGGGTCTCCCTCTGAGAGCTGCCAGGCTCTGCTTCAAGCTGACCTCTGGCAGAGTGCAAAGGTATAAGCACCCTAATTGTTCACAGGTCCTGCAACAAAAGTGCACAACATGGGTCAGCTGAATTCAGTGGCCTCCTAAACTCAGAGAATCACTCTACCAGATCTGTGGAAGTGCCACTTTTTGATGAAACCACCACCAGGCCTGAATTCCTCTTTCTTAAGTTGTGTATGTGCAACAGCATGTGTACTGTGTTGTGTGTGGGTTGTATCTCTGTGTGTTGGATGTGTTGTGTGTATTGTATCTCTGTGTGTTGGGTTGTGTGTGTTGTATCTCTGTGTTGGGTGCGTTGGATGTATGTGTTGGGTGTGTTGGATGTGTGTGTATTATGTCTCTGTTGTGTTGGGAGGTGTGTGTCAGGTGTCTGTGTTGCTTTGTTGGTGTGTGTGTTGTGTGTTGTCAGGAGAGGGAGAGGGGACACAGGAGGAAGGAATCGGTCCTCTCACCAGGAATGGCAGGGATGTTGAAAAATCTCCTCTAAATCGCTAATCTCTTCACCCAAGATTAAACAAATAAAATTGTTGGCTTGAAGAAGTCAGATTCTTGACGACTCCAAAGAGACAGCAGCAAAGTGAATCAAGGAGCTTAGCTCCATATCAGCGAAGAGATAAAGGGGCTCCGGCTCCGAATGACAGTTTGAGCAATATACCCTAATCCGATTACCAGGGATTCGGAGTCAGTCTGTATTAAGTGGGTTTTTAAAAATGGATGCTGAAGAGTTCTCGTCATCCACAGAGTTCAGTTCTTCCTCAGGGCGAAGTAAGCCTCCCCTGGAACTCAGGGTGAAGGGGCAGAAGGTGGGTGAGGCTGGGTGAGGGGCAGCAGGACCATCCCTTACAAGGCTCCTTTGTTCGCTCGGGGCTTTGTTGAAGCTGTCAGCTTCTCCTCAGCCCAGAAGAGAGAAGGGGGTGGAGGGGACGGAGCGAAGTCAGGGGGCTGGATTCAACACCAAGTCAATTCTGCTGCGAGTTTTCTAGGTGGGGAGTGTTCACCTGGAGCACATTGGCCCCGTCCTTTCCCCTCCAGGCTGAAACGATCCTTCATGTAAAAGTTGTCCCCTGGGATTTGGCATCTTTTAATGCTTTATTTACTGGAGAGAAAAGGAAGGCAACGTGGTGTGAAAGAATAGAAAAAGGTGTATTTCCGTTACAGATTAATTAATCTCGGGGGACTTGGGTGGAAATCCTGGTGTGAGGTGAGGCATGAGAATACAATTTACAAGTAACAGACGCATTCTGGAGACCCGAATTCCAACCTTCTGACTCCCGTGTTTCAAATCCAAACCAGGTACTTTAAGACTGATGCTTGTTACCTAATGGAACACTGATGTCTTGTGTATTTCCTCAATGAGACGCTTATTTCTAGAGCAGATACCCAGAATTTGTATGGGCTGGATTATATTTTGAATCTAATTTCACCTGGAAATTGGCTGGCAAATAATTGAAGTGTACCTACCCTTAGCCTGGGTGGGGAGGGGAGTACCTTGTGAGTCCTTGAGCAGCAAGCCTGGATGGAATCTTTAACGTAAGAGATGCCTGATGTTCTTCTAAGAATTGGGAATGGCATCTGATCTATACTGAGAACTCAGTTAACCCGCCTGAGCGACAATGATTTGCTTCTAGCTCTGCTTAGAAACCAAACTTAAGGGGACAAGGCGAGAGCCCGTTAGATTTCTGTGGCACCCCTTGATCTCAGAGAACCCATAAACGGGAGTCTGTTTTTCCTAACACATACACAAAAGTAAGGCAGTTTCACGGGGTCGGTTTTCTTGTTTTAGTAGCTTGGGACTGAGGGACAGGTCTTGGGTAAATGCGTTGGTCACTGCCTGAGCTCAGAGGATTCTCCAGATTGTTCTACGGGGTAGGTAGTAATTCCCAAACCTAGTTGGAATTCAACAGCACCTTGTGCCTGCTTATTGGAAATAGGCATTCCTGGCCCAATCCTAGACTGCGTCAGAATATCCAGGGATAGGGCTCAGGGACATGGAATTATAACAGTTACACATTTAATGCTGCTCACCAGCGAGGTTGACCAGCAGGTCATCACCGACTGGTGTAGGATATCTTGGCGCAGAAGAGGATCTTTCAGAGAATGTAGCAGAGGGTCTCAAGAGGGTTTGGCCCTTTCTAACTACCAAATGATGGCTGACCTTTTCTTCTAAAACCACCTTTTAAAATGTACGATGACTAGTTTGGACTCAATCTGTAAAGAGCGTGGCTTATGTCAGAAATGTAAATATTTGGGTTGTTCAGATCCTTGTCTTTTATATTCTACAGCCAACAAATGTCAGACTAAGATAAAATAAGTGATTTGCTGAGGCTCACCCTTCGAGTAAGCAGCAGAACCAAGGTTCAAACTGCTTTCTCAGATCCCAAAGTCCACGATCTTTCTTCTACAGCATGCCTCCAAGTAAAGACAAAATGCAGGATCTTCTGTTCCATGGTTTCTCTCATTTAGATGGATTTTCTTTCTTTTTTTTTTTAAAAGATTATTTATTTATTTATTTATTTGACAGAGAGAGAGAGAGAGATCACAAGTAGGCTGAGAGGCAGGCAGAGAGAGAGGAGGAAGCAGGCTCACCGCCAAGCAGGGAGCCCAATGCGGGGCTCGATTGAAGGACCCTGAGATCATGACCTGAGCTGAAGGCAGAGGCTTTCATCCACTGAGCCACCCAGGCACCCCATTTAGATGGATTTTCAACCAGGAGCATGCCTCGTTACCTTCAAGTCTTTGTTGTGGTTATTTGTGAACACAGATTGTTCCAGAAAGGAAAGGGGTCAGTATTTCAGGATCTGTCAGGCAGGTCCTCAATGATCCCTGAGCACCTGAACCAGAGGCTGTGGGCCGCTGGAGTTCTCATCGGAAGCCTGGTGCACTGGAACATGCTATTTTCCTATTTATGTGTGTGATTGGCTAATTTTCTTATCTCAAATGCAAGATTCATATTACACACAGTGCCATTTAAAGAAGCTAGGCTCCTTGCTTCAGAAAGATCCTCTTCCTCCCGGTGGAGTTAAAAGTTGCGTGTGGCAAAGGACATTTAGAAAGGGGTGGAGCGTGCTGCATTCAGAAATAAATGTGGGATCTTGAGTCAAGGACGGGAGAGGCTGGAAACACAGATGTACCCAAAACGTCCACGGTTCTGCAGGCTGGAGTGGAAATGACTTTGGGGGTGGAGAACTGCCATGTTGTCTGAGTCGATGACTGGGGTTGGTGGCACTGATTGGGAACCTCGTTACAAAGGCAGCAGGAGTTCTAGAAGGGAACAAAGCAGAAACAGGATGCAAGGAGAGGAGAGCATAGAACAGCCAGTGCTTCAAAATGGCAAATCCAGAGTGGGGTGAGGTATCATTGAAGTTTGGAAGGTCTCTTCCAGATCGATCTCAAGGGCTGTGCCAGTGCCAAGAACGAACCAGGACAACCTAAACCTGGGGTGTGGCTTTTGATACAATCCTTTCCTCCTCACTTGTCTCTTGTGGGGGCAGAAAGGCAGTCCTTGGAGCGCCCCATTTGAACGGATAGTGGGTTTATTCCATTGTCTTGAAAAAGCTATGTCTAAAAACCTTAAAAAATAGGAGACTTTGGACAATGGGTATGCAAAGAAGAGAAAAGAGCGCAGCTAAGTTACAGCCCGTAGATGTCAGTAGAATCAAAAGGATCTGGCTAACAGGAAGCTGAATTCTGCACTGCTTCCAGGAGCAAGAATAGGACATTATTGATTGTGCTTCTATTCTTTGTCTGCAGCCAAGCTGCATAAGCCCATTCAAGGAAGGAGTCTCACCCTTTGGATTTCCATATCAAAGACGGAGTGGGGTTCTCTGCTGGCCTGTGTGGCAGTTTGACAGCCAATGTCCTACCTCAGATCAATGCCTTCTGCCAGTCATTACCACAACGAGACTTCCTGATTTATCTGCCTTGAGAGTTTTATTCTTTCCAAATGATGTGCCAGGGAACTCTTAGGGGGAAGAAACCACAGCCTTTGGGCTCTGCGATGAGACCGTATTGCTCGCCCAGCGTATCTCCCTCCATGTTTTCTCTTGGCATCAGAATTAAGTGGGGTCTACAATGAAAAAGTCTGAAAACAAGATATGTGGATATTTTGAGCTGTAACCATTGTTGCCAGCTCTTCAAGTGTTTTTTGTTTTGTTTTGATTTTGTAACCAACGGAGGCTTTAATTGGAGATAAATTATTCTCTGGATGCAGAGTATAGTCAGAAAAAGGATCTAGTCCGTCCTTCCTTCTTTGCGTCCATCCTTCCTTCTTTCCTTCCTTCCATCCATCCATCCGTCCATCCATCCTTCCATCCTTCCTTTTTCCTTCCCACTCTCTCCCCTCCTCTTTCCATTTCTTTTCTTCTTTCCTTCCATTTTTCTCTTCTGCATGAGAAACAGGCTTGGGAACACTAAAAAAACATCACCTAAATGTCACCAGGATATTCTGATTGCCGTTAGATATCATACTCACAGTGGGCTTTAGCTAGGAAGCAAATGGAGAACCTCAGTTCTCCCGTAGGACCAGGGCCACTCAAATACACCTTCACAGACTATTTTTAAGGCTCAGATTCTCACTGTTGACTTAACTTTTAGACATTTGAGTAAGAGAAGATGCTAACCTTTCAAAGAACTCTGGCTGTGCTTGGATGGTAAATAGGCCTCTAAGTCATTCAGGGGTTAAGCCATGCATGTCTGTGCATGGTTATATGATGACTGTTCACACCCACTTAAAATTGTTTCCTCCTTTGGCTGCCATACTTTTACACCAGTGTTTCCCAAGCCCTGTATCTTGGAACACTCATTCCATTGAAAAGTCAATGGGTTCCATTCTGAATAAGTGTTCTGTGGTCTTCTCAGTTTTGGAAGTGCTGCAACATACTCTAGAATCCCGGACAGATCTCTGGATCTAAGGTTCTCTAAAGTCCTGGAGTCAATAAATCCCTTGATTAGGTTGATCCTTGGGTTTCCCTCAGGTAGTTGACCAGGCTATTGTGCGTATCATTTATAAATGGTTGTGGATCCAGAGATGGCTGCCCTACCAGAGTATTTCTTTTTCCTGATCAGGCCTCCTTTGGCATCTTGAAATCTACTTTCTTCTTTTGCTTCTGTGTCTTTCTTCCTAGGCACTGCTTAAGGTTTTCATCCACTTTTATGGATTTGTACAGAAAGTAACCTCAACTCAATGGAGGGTCGTGGTCTTTCTCCTGTTTCTGTTTTTACCTACTTGTCTTCCTCAGAAATCTATCTGGAGGTCCGTCCCCCTCCACCCCCACTCCATTCCCCTCAACTACACTGATTTAATCTTTTTCTGCAACTCAGCTTTCACTTCCAGTTTCTTTATGTGTTAATGACACTGACATTCTCCCTCAACCAAGGGAAATCTTGAAGTCGCATTTAACACCCTACACTCCTCCCCTTGGAAAAATAATTGCTGACATTTTCATAACTATCTTGAGAACTCTTGCTTCTATGGAGAAACATTTAACATGAAAAGGGTGATACAAATATGAAGCATTCAATCTGTGGATTTCAATGACTCAGAACAAATGGTTGGTGTCAGAAAATGTTAAGTCTAATTGGGATGATATTTCTTAGAGAACTCTGCTGGGAGTCTCCCCTCCTCCCCAATTTAGAGCCAAACAAGCAAAGGAAAAAAAAATGATCCAGAGAGTTAAAAGAGCAATAGATTACTGTTTCCCAAACTGGAAAGAGGTGGAAGGCTGGCCAGGGGTACATGCTGGAGAATTCTGGGAACACATTGAGTTGGGAATGTATCCAGTGGCGTGCAATGCCCACATATGAAGTGCTCTGCCACCCACAAGGAGTCCTGGTGTCTTTGGCTCCGTGTTTTATCGTGTCTGTGAAACCACTGTAGAAATGGATGGAAATTCAGATGGACACACTAGCGCTTCAGCAAGGCGTGACTTCAAACTGAATACGTTTCCCTCTTCCTCATTCTTTTTTTTTTTTTTTTAAGATTTTATTTATTTATTTAACAGAGACACAGCGAGAGGGAATAGAAAGAGGGGGAGTGGGAGAGGAAGAAGCAGGATTCCGGCTGAGCAGGGAGCCCAATGTGGGGCTCGATCCCAGGACCCTGGGATCATGACCTGAGCCGAAGGCAGATGCTTAATGACTGAGCCACCCAGGCGCCCTCTATTCCTCATTCTTGAAGCCGCCCTCACCTCCCCTTTGCTCGTTTTTCTGTAGACTCCTTTATTCCAGGAACTCGGTATCGACATTGACATCTCGCTGACCTCACTGTATATTTAGTAAGGAGATTCTGATGGCAGGTGGCAGCCCCGATCAGGAGACCACCTTGAAGATGGGTCGAACGGCTAGCAGCACGTTCCAGATTCCCATGGAAACCACCCAGATCCTGTATTTCTCTATAAAATCCCTCCGCTTTTACCCTGGGCAGGCGTGTAGTCTTGGAGGCATCAGCCTGCTGCAGCCTCCTGTGCCTGGCAAAGTAATAAATTTTCTTCCTTCTTTACACCCAAACTCTGTCTTCTCGTTACATATTTCAGCTTTGGAGCACAGAGGTCAGTTTTCAACAACAGCTGCAATGCTTAGAATTGAGTTTCATCATATTTGAACCCCCTTTGTGGTCTGGTGAAGGGGGTGGGGCTCACAGCATTCCCTCCAGCTTGCTCTTTAAAATAAACCTTGAGGAGCACCTGGGTGGCTCAGTCAGTTAGGTGTCTGCCTTTGGCTTAGGTCATGATTCCAGGGTCCTGGGATCAAGTCCCATGTAGGGCTTCCTGCTCAGCTGGGAGCCTGCTTCTCTCTTTCCTCATGCACTCTCTCTCTCTCTCACTGTCTGTCTCTCATGGTTCTATGGTGACTATATAATAAATTCTTAGAAAATAAATATTAAAAATTCTTAAGTAAGTAAATAAATAAATACTTAAAAAAATAATGTAAGAAAACCAAACCAACCTTGAGTGCACTAATTACACTAGCCATAGAAATGATTTCTTTGAATTCTGTTCCTTGGCTCCTTAATTTTTTTTCCTTCTTACAAAAGTAGGATATGCTCATCAAAGAAAAATACAAATAGGCCAAGAGAATAAATAAACAACATCTATAATTCCATGCAACCAGGTGGCTTGGTATGAATCTTGCCATTCATAGTTTTGTTCACACACATTCAAGTGGATGCACACACTCCTTTACAAAGATCATTCTTTTTTTTTTTTTTTAAGATTTTATTTATTTGTCAGAGAGCGAGAGAGAGCACACACACACAGGCCAGGGGAGGAGCAGAGGGAGAAGCCCTCTCCCCACTGAACTAGGAGCTGGATGTGGGTCTTGATCCAGGACACTGGGATCATGACCTGAGCTGAAGGGAGATGTGTAACAACTGAGCCACCCAGGCACCCCATGACCTTTTTTTCGTCAAGGAGACAATGAGGTGGTAAAGCAATTAAAAATGTTTATTTGGGATGTTGGGGATTGCAATCCAGCAGAGACATTGAGAACTGAAATTGACAAGCACTCTAAATTGGAGGGGAGTGCAGGCTGATAAAGGCAAAAACCACAGGGTTACAGGGCTTCATGAGTTATGTAGTAGGAATTATGATTGGTGCTGGCAGAGTTGAACTGACCTTCTAATACATGATTGGCTGTTTAGCTAACATGTGTCCCATTTTATCTATTTCAGCCCAAAGTAGAAGGATGTGTTCCAGGAGGCTGCGAGGTGTAATTGATAAAAGTCCAAAGTCCATGGTGTTCCGAGATTTGAAACAACAGTCTCCTTCCTCAGCGTCTCCACACGCTATCCTGGACAGCTCACAGCAATGCTTACCTCAGTTCACAAAACCCTTTCACGCCTTCTATAAGGTAGGTACAGTGATTATTTTCATTGTTTTTTGGTGGAGAGACAGGCGGCTTACGAAATTCATCCAAAAAGGTATGTGGTTTATATATTTAAGAGCTAAGGTGTCACCACAGAAATTTGGTTCTAAACTTCCTTGATATTCAGCCTTCAAAGGGAATTATTATTAAAGATATTAACCATTTGAGTGTGTTCTAGTTACATCTGGATTCTTTTTATCTGCCCACAAATTATTTTTATTTATGTAACCAAATCTATTAGTGGTTTCCTTTCTGTTTTGTGCTTTTGGTATCATAGGCAGTCGTCTTTTCTCCTAGTACAATTTGCAATGCCATTTTTTTCACATTTGTTTCATACATGAATGCTTTTCTTTTATTCTGTTCTATTAATCTGCCTATTTCTTTACTGGTGCCTTTTTTTTTTTGGTAGTTTGAAATACATTTTAACACTGATAAATTGTATAAAGAAAACTTCTTGGCCAGTCTTCTTTCCTTTTGTGCAGTTCTGCCAGTATCTTCAGACATTTCTAAATATTCCTTGTATTTATTTTTAAGTCCTTAAATTTGTTTATTATTGTTTTGAAGTCAATCTTTTCTTTTCCATTACATTTTCTTATTGGTCTCATTCCAGTACTTTGGCGGGGGGTGGGGGAGGGGCTGATCTCCCCCATACGATTTAGCGGGAGCTGCCATGTTTTAATACACCCCACTGTCCAGTTGACTGGATGAGAGGTGGGCGTCCCCCACCTGGCAAGGATAGCCAGTGTCTTTTCCCCTATCTTGAAACTTGGGATCTAGAGAGTAAGTCTCTTTTGATAATAAGTCCCGCCTCCTGGGACTCTCATGGGAGGTGAGATATGGGAGTTGGGAATGCCGCGTTTCAAATCAAGTGAAGGAACCCATGTTCCAAGGCAAGATATGGAGTTTTGGTACACAGATCACAGCAAATAAGAGGTAGAGAGAGACCATCCAGGCTAGGAGACTAGAGGCCTGGAGCTCTTAGCCATCCTTGACTTTCCCTGACAACTCATTGGACCAAAGGACCAAAGCTCACCCTGGCTACAAATTATCCTTCCAGTAAATTCTTTCACCTGACTTTGTCCAGACTGATTTCAGTCATTTGTGACCGAAACAATCCTGAATGATATACTGGTTATTACAGGAATGTAAATTGGCTATAGATTTTCACGGGCTTCTGGTAAAGCGATCAAACCAAAATGATGTGTTATATTCAAATTTTTTCATGTGGGTTTTTGGGTTTCCATGAATTAATGCATTTTATTTGTGAATAATGATAATGTTCTATAATTCTAACATATATACATATACCTGTGTATTTACATATAAATATATGCATGTACATACACTGACATATTTCTTTCTGATTGTATTTACAAAGACTTCTGAGTTGACTTTGACTAACAGGACTTCTGACATCATGCTATTGATTTTAATAGAAGGTCTCTAGACTCCCAGAATTAAGAGTGATATTTGCAGTTGGTTTCAGATAGATATAATGTAGTCAATTAATTGAATATTCTTCTAGCTTTATGCTACAAAAAGCCAAGCTTTTAGAGAAGTTAGCAACATATTTTTCCATTAAGAAAATCTTTTTAGCAACTAAAAGTATTATTATATGTTTAGAAAATCTCCTTTAATCCATTAATATAGTTAATTATATTCATAGATTTTTCTAAGGATTCATTTTTGCAATTCTGGAGAAAGACTATAGTGCTTTTCATTGTGTGTGATTTATTTACTATGTGGCTAGGTTTGCTTCTCATATTTCCCTTACCAGTTTCCCTCTATATTCATAACTAAAAATTTGTTGAAAAATTAAGGCAATATTTTTCAGATTTTGGGATCTAGATTATGCTAGCTTTCTAGCGTATTAACATGCCACATGAACTGTCTCTTGATGTTGGCTAGAATTCACGGTGAACTTCCTCAGTCCAGCATCATATGAGGATTCTTAAATATCATGAAAAAAAAATTTTTTGGTAGCTATTTCTATTTTCAAACTTGTGTCATTTTGGAACTTTAATGGGTTTTTTTTAAAAATTTAGATTTTACTTTTAAGTAATCTCTACTCCCAGTGTGGGGCTCGAACTCATGAAACCCCGAGATCCAGTGTCACATATTCTACCATCTCAGCCAGTCAGATCCCCCAAATCTTTAGTTTTTGATGGAAGATATTTATTTCATTGAAATTATCACATTTAGTAGAAATACATACATAGCAACTTATATTTTTTCTGTATCTGTGGCTTCAAGCCTCTTTCTCACATATAATTTTATTTTTGATTCTCTTTTTTTTTCTTTAAAGATTTTTTTTTAAGTCATCTCTACACCTATTGTGGGGCTTGTACTCACAAACTTGAGATCAAGAGTTTCATGCTTTAATGACTGAGCCAGCCAAATGCCCCTTATTGTAGAGTCTTAATTTCACTAGAGCTGTGTTCATTTTATGACCAGATCAGTAACTCAGCTCTTAGATTTATTAACCTATCCAGCTTTTATTTCTAATTCATGCATTTTACTTTTATTTTTATTACTAACTACCTAGTACTTATTTGTATTTTGTTTCCTTTTATTAATTTCTTTTGTTTTATGCCTAGGTCATATATTTTCCATCTGTCTAGTTTATAATAATATAATTTAAAGGTTTGAGTTTTCCCTGGAATTTGACTTTGTTTATGCCACCAATTTTTTTTTAAATATTTTATTTGTTTATTTGACAAAGAGAGAGACAGTGAGAAAGGGAACACAAGCAGGCAGAGGCAGAGGGAGAAGCAGGCTCCCTGCTGAGCAGGGAGCCCGATGTGGGGCTCAATCCCAGGACCCTGGGATCATGACCTGAGTTGAAGACAGACGCTTAACAACTGAGCCACCCAGGTGCCCCTGCTCTCATATGTTTTGATGTTTAATATTTACATTTTTTTTTAGCTCTTAACTTCAGTTTTGATCTCCTCTTTAAATTAGGAATTATCACAATTTAAAATGTTAAGTGGTTGAGTTTTTCATTTAAATTTTTGTTTCTGACATCTAGTTTTATTGTTGTAATGACATGAATTATTTGTTTTGGGGGGTATTTCTTTGCATATTCTTTTGTCTAAAATATGGTTAATAGTGCTAATTAACAAAAACCTGAATATCCATCTTTTCATTTAGACTCATGAATTGTATTATTCATGCTTTCTGTATGCTTTTTGGGGGGAGTCACTTAACCTTACAAAGACTTAAGAGAGTTGAACCAGAATTTTCTACTTCTTTTTTTGTTTTTGTTAGTTTTTTCAGGTATTACAAGTAATTTTAACTTTGTATAATTTTCAGTCTATCCCATCCCATCCTATCTTATCACATCCACAAATATTCGAATCAGTGGTGACTTCTCTGTCAATTATAAACTTTTTGAGACCATTTGTCAAGTATGATACAAATGTGTCCACTTGAATTGGCAACAGGTAGTCCATTGGCAATCACAAGTGAGAGTTTCTGTGACAGAGCTTGGATGTGTGGGACATTAGTGGGCTAAGTGTGGTGGGCTCTGTGGGCAGCTGCTGTGGGCAACTTTTTCCACATGTTTGTCTGTGAAAAGGATCTGAAGCGAGAATGAGGTTGAATGAGGGACAGGTGTTCAGGGTTTTGAAATTAAGAAAAAATTTTTCTATGAGAGAATTAAGCACATATAAGTGTTGTTGGGGAAAAAACAGGATAGAATGCAGTGTTGAAATCTGGTGGGAAGGGAGATCATGGATAGAACTAAATCTCTGAAGAAAATGATGAAAATGCGGTCCAGATCATAAGTGGAGGGATTAACTTCATGCAGGAGGAGACACATCTCTCCTGTCCAACTATTAGGAAGTGAACATGACCTTGAGGAATACTGGTAAGCTTGTGGAGGGGATGGCAGGAAAGTTTCCATCTTACTACTTCTGTTTTACTGAAGTAGAAGGTCAGTTGTCTGTTGAGAACGAGAAGGTGTGTGTAGTATCCATTTTCTATGGTGTGGGGTTTGAGATGGTCACAGAAGGTACATTTGACGCATGAAACAGACAAACTCTCACGAGTGCTGATGCTGAAGACTGGGGAGACATTTCTTGTGGATTTGAGGTCCTACCACTTCATGAGGTTATATGATTTCTTTCACTGTTCCTTAAGAGTGTAGAAGTAGGAACAAGAAGTGCAAAGGTAAGCTAATCCATGGTGTGACTTTGGCTGGGCTGATATAACAGAGTAACAACACAAGGGAGTTGGAGATTTTTCTGTGGGTGGCCGAATGAGAGAGAGAGAGGAGGGATACAGAAGGAAAAACCAGGAATGGACTAAAAATAAACAGATGTGGAAAAGGTCCAGGAATTTCATTCATAATGAGGTCGAATAACATGTCCTGAGTAATGGGGGGAAAAAAACCACAAAACATTCTGAGAGAAAATGGAGAGGTTGGGTTGAGAAAATAATTTGGGGGGCAAGGACATGACAATATAGACATGAGTGCATTGGAAAGGAGAGATGAGCCAAGTGTCTTTCATTTTTTATAGTGATTAAGGATAATTAGGGCTGTGTGAGATTATGTTATTAAGTTGTCTGCAAACAGTTGTTGTTGACTGTCTTTGTTGTTGTTCTCTATGATAAAAGGCCTGACTGTATAGTCTTTGAAATAACAAATTCCCAACACTTACCCAAGAAGAGATAGAGAATTCAGAAAGATGTACAGAAGTTAAAGAAATGCAATTTGGGACAAGAACTTCCCACAAAGAAAACTTCAGTTCTGATTTGTTTGGTGAATTACACAGATATTTTAGAAAGAAAGAATACCAATCTCACACAAACTCTTTCAGAAGACAGCTGATTCCACAAGGCCTTTACTACTATGATGAAAAAATCAGAAAAGTATTATAAGGAAATGAAGCTGCAGATGATTATCTCTTGAAAAATAGATGAAAAAATTCTCACAAAGTTTTAGACCTTGAATGCACCCAATCTCATCTAATTTTGGAAGCAAAGTAGGGTCGGACCTGGTTAGTATTTGGATGGGAAAATCAAATCCAATAGTCTGTGAAAAGAAAAGTATGTCGTGACCAACAGATACTTATCCTGAGAATGCAAGGTTGGTTTAACATCTGAAAATCAATCAATATAATTCAATATATTAAGCCAAAAGAGACCATCATGGTTTTTCTCATGTAGAACTTGAGCATATGTTTTTTAGATTTATACTGAAGTATTTTATTTTATGGGGTATTAATATAAATGTAATATGTTTTTAATTTTATGTTCTGCTTGTTAATTGTCAGTATATAGGAAAGTAACTGGCTTTTGTATATTACCCCTGTATCTACACTTGGTATAATTGCTTATTATTTACATTTTTTGTCCATTCTTTTGGTTCTTTACATAGATGATTATTCATTTGTGAACAAAAATAGTTTTATTTCTTCCTTTTGATTCAGTATATTTTTAATTTCCTTTTCTTGTCTGATTGCATTAGCTTCCTCACTAATTAGCTTTCTAGTACTGTGGTTGACAGAGTGGTAAGAGGGGGCATCCTTGCTTTGTTCCCGATCTTAGTGAGAAAGCTGTTTTCCACCATTAAGTGTGATATTAGTGGTAGGATTTTTGTGGATATTCTTTATCCCATTGAGAGGGTTTTCTTACATTTCTAGTGTGCTGAGAGTTTTTACCGTGAATAGGTATTGGGTCCTGTCAGCTGCTTTTTCTGCATCTATTGATATGATCATGTGATTTTTTTCTTCTTGAGCATCTTGATTACATTAACTGAGTTTCAAAGGTAGAATCAGTCTTACATATGCGGGGTAAATCCCACTTGCTTGTTGTGAATAATTCTTTTTATATTTGTTGGATTTTATTTGCCAGTATTTTGTGGAGGATTTTAGTATCTCTGTTCATGAGAGATATTGCTCTTACTGATTTGCATCTCGCTCGATGTATTCTTTTCTGATAGAGGGGTTTTGAAGTCTCCAGCTGATATGTGCATTCAGTGGCTTCATAGTGGATTCATCTTTTCTTGCAATTCTGTTAGTTTTTTGCATCATGTATTTTGACACTCTGTCAAATTAACAAACAATGAAGGATTGTTATGATTCCTTAGAGAATTGACACTTTTATCCTTATGTAATAGCCCTCTTTATTCCTGGTATTTTTCTTGTGCTGAAGTTTGCCTAATCTGAAATTAGTGTAGCTACTCTGGGTTTCTTCTGATTAGTGTTAGCATGGTATATCTTTCTCCATCCCTTTACTTTTGATCTCTGTGTCTTTAGATTTAACATGGCTTTCTTGTAGACAATATACAGTTGGGTCTTGTTTTTTCATCTACTCTGACTTTTTTTTTTTAAAGATTTTGTTTATTTATTAGAGAGAGACAGAGATAGAGAGAGCAGAGGCAGGGAGATGAGGAGAAGCAGGAAACCTGCGGTGGGGCTCAATCCCAGGACCCCAGGATCCTGACCTGAGCTGAAGGCAAATGCTTGACTGATGGAGCCACCCAGGCGCCCCCATCCACTCTGCCTTTTAATTTGTATTTTAATTGGTGTACTTAGACCATAAGAATTTAAAATGATTTGTGATCTCATTGGATTCATATCTACCATAGTTGTTACTATTTTCTATTCATTGACCTTGTTTTTTTCCCCTACTTTTGTCTTCTTTCCTGCCTTTTGTGGGTTTAGTGGAACATTCATAAGGTTCTACTTTCTCTCCTTTTTTGGCTTATCAGTTACACTTTCTACAAAGCTTGTTTTAATGTCGAGTTGACAATATACATTTACAACTAATCCAAGTCCACTTTTTTTTAATGATTTATTTATTTGAGAGAGAGAGAGAGAAAGGGAGAATCCTAAGCAAACTCCCTGCTGAGCATGGAGCCTGACATGGGGCCCGATCCCACAACCCCAAGATCATGACCACAGCTAAAATCAAGAGTTGGGTGCTTAACCAACTGAGCTACCCAGGGACCCCTCCATGTCCACTTTAAAATAATATTATACCTCTTTGTGAATAGTTGAAGTACCATATAGTCACAAAATGTTCCTAATTCCTTCTTTCTGTCCCTTATATCACTGCTGTCATTATATTTTCTTATACATAAGATAGAATCATTAACTATGTTGTTGATATTGTTATTTTGAACAAACAACAAACTATTACCTGTTAGGTAATCTAAGAATAAGAAAAACAGAAGTTTTTTTCCCTCCTACACTTATTCCTTTTCCAGTGCTCGCTCTTTATCTTTGAAGATCTGACTTTCTGACCTACATTATTTTCCTTCTTTCTGAAGAACTTCTTGTTACATTTTATGCGAGGCAGGTTTCCTGGTGACCAATACCCTCAATTTTTGCCTGTCTGAATAAGTCTTTATTTCCCCTTCGCTTTTGAAAGGTAATTTTGTAGCATACAGAATTCAAGGTTGGTGGGTTTTTTTCTCAACACTAAATATTTCATTCCACTCCTTTCTTGCTCGCATGGTTTCTGAGAAGAAGTCAGATGTAATTCTTATATTTGTTCCTGTTTGAATAAAGTGGTTTGTATGTTTGTTCATTTGTTTTTAACTGTGGCTTCTTTAGGACTTTATCTGATTTTTTTGCTGTTTAAATATGATATGCCTGGGTGTAGTTTTTTATTATTTTTTATTTTTTTGACATTTATCTTGCTTGGTGTTCTCTTAGTTTCCTGGATCTATGGTCTGGTGTTGACATTAATTTGGGGGAATTTCGAGACATTTTTGCTTCATATATTGCTTCTGTACCATCCTCTCTTTCTTTTCCTTCTGATATTCCCATCACGTATATGTTATACCTTTTTGCAGCTGTCCCACAGTTCTTGGACATTATTGAGCTGTGTTTTTTTACATTTTGGTGTGCCTAGTTTTTTTCTTGATAGCTGGACATGGTGTGTTGGCTAGGCAACACTATGGCAAATAGGCCTTTAGTGATATGGTGGTGTGGTGCAGGGAGGGGAAACCTTCCATAGTTCTGTGATTAGTCTTCAGCTCTGCAGTGAGCTTGTGTCCCTGTCCTGTGACTTTCATCAGTGCTTTTCACTTTTGTTTTTTTCCCTTTGGGTGAGACAGAATGGCCAAAGTGGGCTGGAATTGGGTATTTCCCTTTTTGTACATGGAAGGCTGGAGAGAGGTGGAATTGGATGTATTCCTTCCTCCTGGCCAGTTAGGCTCTGGAAAAAACCTCAATAGTCAAGGCTCTGGGAAGACAGTTTGTCTTGAACGCAACCTTTGGTAGGAAGAACAAAATGTTCTGCAGTGTTTAAAAATGGTTACTTTCTCCCTTTTTTCTCTGATCTTCCTTGTAAGATGATGAACCCCATGAGGCTCCTAAAGGTAATACTTAGAAAAGGGGGGGGGGCATCACCTGGGTGGCTCAGTTGGTTAAGCATCTGTCTTCGACTCAGGTCATGATCTCACGGTTCTGGGATCAAGCCCTGTGTCAGGTTCTGTACTCAGGGGGGAGCCTATTTGAGTATTCTCTCTCTCTCCCTCTGCCCTTTCCCCCCCACTTGCTCATGCTCTCTCTCTTTCTCTAAAATAAATCAATGAATCTTTAAAAAAAATAAATAGATGTAGCTATAAATGTATATATGTACAGATACATATGTGTATGTGTGTATATATCCATATATATACATATTAATGCATATATTTTTGGATTAATTTTTTCCTCTTTTGACTCTAAAGCATTAAGTATTAAATGTTTATTCTGGAGTTATGGTTACAGTTAATAGCAAGTAATTGCTCAAGCAAGATGGACATATTGCAATTTTGATAAATAATTATTAACCATGAAAACTAAAATTTTCTGACCTAAAAATGTGTCCATCCAATCATTCGTCATTTACCTTCTTAATTTCTAGGGGGCACAACAAAATACCTTTACTGAGACTGACCAAACGATACAAATTTTACTTGCAACACTTACAGTCGCCTTTGGTGAAAGCTAAAATTAGATGGGGCTGAACTGAGACAACCTTATGAAATTTGGAATCTCACATTTTCCTATTTCCCCCGTCTAGGCCGTGAACAGTGAATGATTTGTTTATTTCAAAATTCAAAATTTAACTTTTCACGTTAGGTCAAAATACCTTTATAAATGACAGACTCTTGAGAACGTATGCACACACACACAGATATTCTCAAGTTCATTTCACGGTTGAAAACAATTTGACAGAATTGAAATAATATGTACAATTTGAGAAGGTGGAAGTACTTCAGATGTTTTCTAAACAGGGTGTCCAATGGCATTTTGGTATACTTCGTTCATGCACCCTTTCGTTAGAAGATGTTCTCTGTGCGAGGGAGGGGTTTAATTGACTTGTAGAAATAAAGTACAAAGAAAGAGGAGTTGGGGTCCCTGTAAGTTAACAGGTGGAGCGCTTGTCCCAGCGTAGTCATGGTTGTGCTGAAATGCTATGTTATATTCTAGTGGCGCTAATACAAACCCGAGAGGCACGTTGTGCAAGTGAAGGCACAAGCAGGTATTACAGAACACGGTGGCCAGAAGATCTGCCCACAAGTAAAGCACAAACACGGATTTACAGCAGCCTCTTGACGAAAGTGAATGAAATGATTTCTCCCATGAACCTGAGCAAATAATCAAGACAAGATAAAATTTTCTCTCTTACTTTTGATCTGTTTGCTCCTTTTATTCAAAGCTGTGGCCTCAATCTGCTGAAAGACATGGAGTTTTCCCTTCCTCCCTCTTGAAAAAGTACAAAATAGGCACCTGACACTTCGTGTTTCTCCTGAGGGCTGAAGATGCAGGGAGGACGTGCCTGTAACCGACTGGGGTGTTCCTGGTGCATGTGCCGTGTGGGCGTAGCTTCCAAAGGTTCTAACGGTACGACAGAGGAAGACAGAAGCGTGGATTCTCGCCCTCAGTGTGTGGCCTTTTAAACTAAGTTTCCACTGCCTTCAGCATTTCACACGGACAGTCTCTCCACTTTTATCTCACCAGACTCTCCCTAGGAGTGATGTATTCATCGACAACAGAGAATAGAAGAGGTCCAGTCATCAAACAGCAATTTTTGACCCTCCCTCCTGCTACCTGATCCACAGTATATCCGAATATAGACTGTCTCCATAAAGGCCAGAGCACATGCTTGGGCTCCAGCAGAGATAGTATAAATACGGCAAATAGGACACAACTGAGTTTACTGTGGCTTGGTAAAGAGAAGTTTCTCAGACACCAACATCTTGAATGTCCCTTGGGATGAGTTCCTGCCCTAGGGCATTGTTGTACTTTAAAATTCGGGGTGGTTGTGACGTACATCTTTTATAAAGTGGGAGAAGATAATACTAAGAAGGAAAGAGATAGGGGCGCCTGGGTGGGTCATTCATTAAACATCTGCCTTTGGCTCTGGTCATGATCCCAGGGTCCTGGCATCGAGCCCCACGTTGGGATCCCTGCTCAGCAGGGACCCTGCTTCTCCCTCTTCCACTCCCCCTGCTTATGTTCTCTCTCTCTCTCTTTCAAATAAATAAATAGAATCATTTTTTAAAAGATTTTATTTATTTGACACAGACAGAGAGAGATCACAAGTAGGCAGAGAGGCAGGCAGAGGGAGAGGAGGAAGCAAGCTCAATGCTGAGTGGAGAGCTCAATGCAGGACTCCATCCCAGGACCCTGAGATCATGACCTGAACCGAAGGCAGAAGCTTAACCCACTGAACCACCCAGGAGCCCTAAATAAATAAAATCTTTAAAAAAAATGAGAAGAAGGAAGATGATAGGTCCATTTAGCCCCCTGACACAGCACATTTTTGGGCAGGTCACTTTTAGGAAAGTACCATTTTACAACAAATGCTTCTGTGTACCTAAATCCATTCCCTCAGGCTGCTGTAACAAATTTCAATAAGCCTGCTGGCTTACAGCAACTGAAGTACATTCTCTCGCAGTTCTGGAGGGCAGAGTGTGAAATAAATTTAACTGGGCCCCAAAGCAAGGTGTGCACAAGGCCGAGTTCCCTCCGGAGGCTCTAGGAGAGAATCCACTGCTCTTCCAGCTTCTGGCGTCTTCTGGTGTTCCTTGTCATGGAGCATCACTCCACTCTCTGCCTCTCTGGTCACACCGCCTCCTCCTCTTGTCCTGTGTCTCTCTGCCTCTGTTTTATAAGGACAGCTGTGACTGTATTTAGGGCCATCTAGACAATCCGGGACATCCTCCCCAACTTGGGATCCTCAACTTAATCATACCTGCAAAGACTCTTTTCCTAGATAGGTACCATTTACAGGTTCCAGGGATTGGGACCTGGTATCCATGAGAGACATTGTTCAGTTTACTACTATACTTAGGTAATACTTCTCATTTGCTTTAAATTTAAAGAATTTTATGCTTCACTTTTAGCACAAAATTGGTGTATACCAAAAGAGGGTAACTAATGGTCTTGGTAGCTTCTTAAATTCCAACAGTGGTGAATTGTCTTGCATTCTGGAAAAATATAGCTGGTTGGTCTTTATTTAAAGTAGGGACGAAATTTGGTGTGTGTGTGGTGTATGCATGCACAAAATATCCTGATTGGCACATTGGCCAGTGCAATATTAAAATACCAGGTGCTGGGGGCACCTGGGTGGCTCAGTTGTTGGGCGTCTGCCTTTGGCTCAGCAGGGAGTCTGCTTCTCCCTCTCCCATTCCCCCTGCTTGTGTTCCCTCTCTTGCTGTATCTCTCTCTGTCAAATAAATAAACAAAATGTTAAAAAAATATATCAGGTGCTCTTTATGGGCACCTGGGTGGTACACTTGGGTGAGTGACTGACTATTGGTTTTGGCTCAGGTCATGAGATCCAACCCCACCTTGGGCTCCACGCTCCGTGTGGAGTCTGCTTGAGGTTGTCTCTCTCCCTCTCCCTCTGTTCCTCCCATTGTGTGCTCTCTCTCTAGAATAAATAAATAAATCTTTAAAAAGATATATAGGTGCTCTTCAAAATTTTAGAGCACAAAGCCAAGTGAACCACCCCAGTCAGAGGACAGCGTTCATTGAGTTGCTGTACCTGTCTCCATTTTCCATAAAAACTTGAACACTAAATTCTGTTTCCTGGTGCCTGGTCTCCTTTTATTTACTCTGTGATTCACTCCCTCCCTGATTGGGGAAACCTTGGTAAATATCAATGAACCCAACTGCCTTGGGCCTGGTGACTAGTTCTTGTCTGCATTAAATGCAACTGTAGACCTTGGACGCCACTTGGCTCTGAATTTGGGGGGTTCAGAGCTAGTCACCCCATAAAGATCACATATTCCAGGGAACACCAGACTCTCTAAGACAGATGATAAAAGCAAAATGAAAACATCGTTTGAGCAAAGAAAAGCCTCTGAGTAGCTCAGCAGGCCCACCACATGCCAGATGGAGCTCAGTGATGGTATCTCCAGCACACAGGCCCAGAAGCAGCTATCAATGATCCGTTCAAGTCCCTCAGAGTGTATGTGTTAAAGAACTTCCAGATGTCCTCAGAGGCTGGCCCTGTCTTCTGTAATCTGGTCTCATCGGCCATATGGTGCTGATTTGGTTGTCGTGATAGAGTGGTGTGGGATGAACCGCGGGCTGCTTGCAGACTCCCAAAGAGTTGGGGAAATTGTTTAAGGCCTCATCATTCATCAGGTTGGAGGTCCCAATGGCAAACCTTTCCCGATGCTGTGGGATGGGGAGATGGGTAGGCACACTCTTAAGAGCATGTTGATGAAGAACATAAATTATTATTTCAGTGCCCTGGAATGACCCCAGATGTTTTGGGATCTTTGCAAAACGCTCAGTCCATGGCCAGAGGAAGGGGGCTAGCTGGAGTTGTGACATGCAAGGTGGGGATCAGACTCTCATTCTGGACGGTCTTAATTTCATGACTAAAGGTTCTTGCTTCCCTTTGATAGAACCAGTGGCCCACGGCAGCCTTTCAGTGACACTTAGAGAATTGAGATCAAATGAAGGGGTTTAGAGCACATCTATTCCAACTCGGCTCTTTTCCAAGTAAGGGAACAGGGTGGATCTGGGGTAAGTACTTCATCCCTGATTCACAGCTTCCAGCCTATGCCTCCAAATTCCTGGTTCAGTACCCTTCCTAGTCCCCATGGATGGCCTCCCTGTCGAGGCTGTCCACTTAAGCAAGGTCATCTTGCCTTGAAAGCCAAAGGCAAGTCCATTCACTGAAATGCTTGGATCAAGACCTGTAGGCAGGTTGGGTCAGACGTAAGCACTGGGAGGAAAGCCCCGTGCTGAGCCACCTAGAACCAACATTGCGTCCACTCTGTTAACTTTCCCATAACAGCCGTTCTCAAATGTCACCATCCATTTTTTCAGGCGAGAAAAGTCAGAACAAAATTGAAGAGGGACCAAAGACAACAAACGAAAGCCTGAAGAAGAGTAACAATTTTAAAGGGGCAAAGACAGCCAGTGAAAAGCTGAAGAAGGGTTTCTTGAATTCTTTAAATGGTAGATTTGAGGCCATTTGAAATTAAAATATGGTGTGTGGGTGCGCCTGGGTGACTCAGTCACTTAAAGTGTCCAACTCTTGATTTCAGCTCAGGTCATGATCTCAGGATCATGAGATGGAGCCCCACTTCGGGCTCCACGCTCAGCAGGAAGTCTGCTTGAGATTCTCTCTCTCCCTGTCCCTCCACCCCTCCCCCTGCTTACTCTCTTTCTTTCTCTTTCAAAATGAATAAAATCTTAAAGGTATTTTAAAAAATAGAACATGACACGTGCTTTGTTTACATCCATGCAAATAGATGCAAACATAATCACGGCTTGTACGCAACTCAGAGATGACATATGCAACAAGAAATGGGGGCCTTGGCATCATGGAGTAGGGATGCTTTGGCCAATATGAGGGTGATCGTCATCCCCCTGGGGCCTGATTGTCCCTTCATACTGTCTCCTCTCCTGGTTGCCGGCCATCAAAGTCTCGAAATAAAGTTCTGCCTACCTGTAGGACTTACTCCTCTAGCCTTTTTTTTTTTTTTTAACATTTCTACCAAAAGTAATGTCCTCTGTACATCATTCTTCCCCCTCGAAAGCCTTCAGTGGTTTCCTGTTGCCTGTTGACTAATGACCAAACTTTGTCTTAGGGCATTCGTCTAGGCCGAACACCAACATTGGCGAGTAGGTTTCAGTTAGCACACCAACCCTGATGGATTTTGTCCTCTCTGCCCAGAGCCTTGTGTTGAAAAGGCCTCTGAAGGTACATTTGAATTCAGTGAGAAGGCATGTTGTGATGGATTGGGGATGCCTGCCTTGACAGTGGCGTCTGGGGGTGGGGAAGTCCAAGGCCACACACCCCCTGTCCCTGCCAGACGTGATCCAGTCCTAGCTGTCATTCCATCTTTTAGTGCATTAGCCAGGTTTTTTCCTCCAGCCAGTCCAGCTTGTCTTGTGTTCAGTAGTGGAGGATGAAAAAGTATAGCCAGGTCTTCCTCATGAGATTGTCCAATATTTAGGAATATCCAGTCTATTTCACCTTTTAAAGACTTTTGTGTCTGTCCCCTCATGCCATCCTCAGGGCCTGGGTCTTAGTTCAGAACCCCCATTCTCACCTGGCCTATTTCATTGTCCTCCTAACGATCATCATTGTATTGGGTTTCAAACCTTTGGTGGCTCTCATTTCAGCCCATGTTTCAGGCCTCAGCTTGGCCTAGAAGGCCCCTCATGCTTTGGCCAGTGCTCATTTTTCCAACATCCTCTCTGCCACACCTTCAAATGCAGCCTGTGATTCAGGTCACTGTAGCAGTATTTCAAGCTCCTTGAGGCTAGGGTCCACGTCTTACTCATCTTTGTACCCGTATCATCTGTTTTGTTGTTTACAGTATTGTAGATGTTGAGTCAGTAAGTGGAATAACGAATAAGTAAATCTTGAGCCTCTGGGTGTGAGTAGTCCTGTTGGGAGTGTAAGTGCTGAGTGTATTTTAGACCCTCAGAGATTTGGGAGTGGATGGGTATATTGAGACCTGTGGCCCCACAGAGACCCACTCACCAAGCATGAACTGAAGTTTTTTATTCTTTTAATATTTTATTTATTTATTTATTTATTTATTTAGAGCACAGGAGCAGAAGGAGGGGCCGAGGGAGATGGAGAGAGAATCCACACAGAGAGTAGGGTCCAATGTAGGCCTCCGTCTTATTGCCTTGAGATCATGACCTGAGCCAAAATCAAGAGTCAGATGCTTAATTGACTGAGCCACCCAGGTGCCTAGAACTGAAGTTCAATATAAGCCAGACCCAGACCTGGCTGCATGAGGAGCAGCTCTAACGTCTGGGAGGAAGGCTCAGCTCTCAGACTTTTGCAAGGCCACCTTCTTCCCTTCATTCAGGTCTCAGCTCAGATGTCACCTCCCTCCACCCATTGCACTACCCTATTTATGTTCTTCGAGGAACTTTCTATATATCTTTTTTTTTAAGATTATTTATTTATTTATTTGACAGAGAGACAGCGAGAGAGGGAACACAAGCAGAGGAAGCGGGAGAGGGGGAAGCAGGCTGTCCGCTGAGCAGGGAGCCCGATGCAGGGCTCGATCCCAGGACCCTGGGATCATGACCTGAGCTAAAGGCAGACGCTTAATGACTGAGCCACCCAGGCGCCCCTCTTTCTTGTATTTTTGACTATGGATGTATTTTCCATCTTTCACAACAGTATGTATATAAGCTAAGTTTNGCCCCTCTTTCTTGTATTTTTGACTATGGATGTATTTTCCATCTTTCACAATAGTATGTATATAAGCTAAGTTTTTTGTTGTTGTTGTTGTTTATGGTGTCCTCAGCTCCTAAAACGCTACTTGCAGTTTGTTGAACAATTTCGTCAGTGGGTTCTCAGTAGTGTTATCCACCCAGATAGCAGAGGGGGGCAAATGGAGTGATATGGATGGTGGCTGAAAATGGGGTGGGTAGCAAGAGAATGAGAATCAAGGGAATTGGTCAGTGTACACTTGCGCCTAGCCTCAGGGAAGAGGGTGGGCAGTAAGTAAGGCAACTACCTACCAGTTTTGGAGTTTGGGAAGGGTGAGGATCAGGATGCTATGAGAGAAGCAGTGGGTTAGCAACCGTGTGAGGGCTAGGGGTTACTCTGGGGGTACCAGATCCTGGGTTGGGTTGGTGGCCTAGCAGAATACCAGGGATGGATCCTGGCTCTGGTTTTCTTCCAAAAACCGTGAGACCAAAGAGGGGACTTTAAAGTGGGTGAGCCTATTATGTTTGTCTTGATGTTGGTCTTAAACTGGGAATTGGGGAAAGTCTAACTCCACCAATGGAGCCACGTGCATACAAGCTTCAGGACTTGCGGAAGGCTTAGGAAAGAGAACAATAGAGAGGAGATGAGGTTCAAGAAAGCCTATTAGTTGCTTTTGAAGGCCTAGTATGCGCCAGTCACTGTACCTGGTTGCCTACACGAGCCATCCCATTTAATCCAATCCAACCCTACAAGGTAGTCATTATCAGCTGCATTTTATAGATGGAGAAAGTAGGTCTCAGAGATAGTAAGGAACCTTCCAGAGATTACACATGTGATGGGGAAGCCAGGGTTTTAAACTCAGGCCTAGATGATTCCCTAAGGCAGACATATTCCCATTCTGCTACAATAGTTTTCTATAGAGCAGTGGTTCCAGCCCTTCCTATTCTGTGATAAATAGGACAGACAGTCATACAGTGACATGCTTCTTTATGAGTATCAGTGCTTTTGAGGTGTTGTCTGTAACCTTCTGTTTTTCATTCCCATTCAGAAAGGCATTTCAGAATGTATTATCATAGGGATGACCTGAAGTTGGGGTTCAAAAAGCAAATGATAAGTAGATTTATAATCTTCAATAAAAATGGATTGTAAGACACCAGAATACAGGTGGACCAAGGGTTCCAAGGGTGGAACTGGGGTGTTTAATTTGTTCAGAGCATCTTGGGTCACCCCTATTTGGTATGGAGTTAAATTTTGAGAAGGAGCTTGAAAGATGCATTTTGCTGTCATTAGAAATCTACTTAAGAAGGTTCAGTGAGAAGGACAATTCATGTGAATTTGGAATTTATTAACAGCCTGATAAAGCTATTGCTTTAGCTTTATATATAGGATCAGTGAGTGGGAAATGAGGTAGACTGAATCCACAGTTTGGAAGATTAGTGGAGAAAAGCTCCTTTTTGATTAATTGGAATGTATTATATGGACTTAGAAAAATTCCAGATTAGTTTTAATGTAAAAAAAACAACAACTTATATCAACTTTCCAAGTCTAACTCTGAGTTCTGTATGCGAAATTCTGGACATCTGTTGACTTTGTAGATGGCAAAAACAAAAATGTGATGGTCGCTTAATTCATTTCCTAGGACTGCCTTAACACATCCTTACAAACTTGGTGATTTCAAATGACAGAAAGTTATTATCTCGTAGTTCTGGAGGCCAGAAGTCTAAAATCAAGCTGTCATCAGGGGTGTGCTCCCTCTGAAGGCTGTTGGGGAAAAGCCTTCCTTGCATGTTCTAGATTCTGGTGGTTCTAGACATTTTTTGGTTTATGGCCACCTAATCCCAGTCTTTGGCTCTGTCTTCATGTGGCATTCACCTCTGTGTCTGTCTTCTCATTTCCTGACTGTCATTGGACTCAGGGCCACTTGGATAATCTAGTTTAATTTCCATCTCAAGATACTTGATTGTGTCTGCCAAGATGCGTTTTCCAAATTCAGCTCCCATTCAGAAGTTCCGGGGCTTAGGAAGTAGATGTATATTTTGTGGGGCCACCATTCCACTCACTGTGGTCATGTTCCACCATGTTCCCCATGAAAGATTCCACCATGTTCCCCATGGAAGTGGGGGAGGCTTACAAGACATTGTACAAGAAGCACTGACTTTTTTTTGTGTGTGTGTGAAGCCAAGTGCACAGAGCAGAGAGTACATGCTGCAGGTGGGCTTCAAGACCAATTAGGTGATTGTATCCACCTGGAAGTAGAATTCCACCAAGATAATGAAGCATCTTCTGGAGGACTTCTTGAAAGGCGTGGGAGAAACATAAGAAGGACTTGACCTCTAGGGAAAGAACAAGCCAATGCAGTGGTTGTTCTGGGAGGTGGTGCTGGCTCTTAACCCATGATGCTTCCTTCCTCTGCCTGGCTCCATCGGGAATCTAGAGAAGCCAGACTCGCTTTACCAGCCACCTGTGCCCCGGGGGCTGCCAAGGGACTCAGTTGTGGCCAACAACACACAGGCTCTGGATCGCCAGCTAGTTATGCGAAAACCAGAAATCCTTACTTATTTAAGCCAGAGTTCATCAGGGTTCTGGTACTTGTCCTTGAAAACATTCTCTATCAACAGAGTCACTTTGCTAGGAGAATTCGGTCCTTTTTTTCTAAACAAGAAAAATCCTAGCTACATCATGCCTCCCAGGCTTAGAAGGTGAGAAACCACAGAATATAAGTGTTTCGCTCTGACTCAGGATGACTGTAAGGTGAACATCGGATTTGGCCACCTGGGTTTGCTGATTTTTTTTGTAGACCTTCCCACTGTCAAGGTGCTGGTTGGTTCCTCAGGACAGGTGCTCTTTGGCAGCTCATTCCTGATTGGGGGCAGACCAGCCCCTACTGACGTTGGCAGACGGAGCTCTGCCAGAGAGCTGTGCTTATTGGAGCTTCTGTCTTATCCAACATATATTTTAAATAACCCATTGTTTAAAGATGCCGATTAAGACAAAACGACTCACCTGGGGAGGAGTGTTACATTCACCCCATTCTTGGGAATGACCCTTGAGTTTTGGGATTTTACCCAGCTCTCAAGGCACAATCGCATTTACCCAATTTTTATGTGATCGTAGTTTTTGGTGGTTGTTTTTCTGATTTCTTGAGTTGAATGCCTAATTCACACATTGTCTTTCTTTCATTTAAAACATGTATTAAAGACTATCATCTTTGCTCTGAGTACTGCTTTCACTGTATTTCATGGGGTCTAATATTTATCATTTTCATTGTTCATTTTTGAAGTTCTACAGATTCAGTTAGCTTTCCTCATTGAATTAAGAGTTGATGAGAAAGTATTTTAAAATTTAAGAGGTAGGGCTTTTGTTTTCTGGTTTCGTATTAATTTGCACTTTTTGTCTTTTTGAAATGTACTGATTATTTTCTTATGGCTTAATACATGGCCAAATTTTGAAAATACTATTTTCTTCATCTTCTGTCTTCTTATTTATGATCGGTCAATTTTTTCTCTTATAGACAGAAATATGTGAATTAAAACATCCTTCTCCTAATGTATTTCTATGTATTTCCCAAAATGTCTCCCATAGTTTTTGCTTTGTGGACATAAATGCTGTATTGGTAAGAGTTACTCCTAAACCCCCTTCCCTTCCATTGCTAATCCATTATAGCCAATCTTTCTAAATCATATTTCTGCTGTGTCTTGTATCTGGAACATTTGTTTTGTGACCTAACCCAAATATCTTTTTTTCTTTTTTTAAAAAAGATTTTATTTATTTATTGGTGATAAGGGTGAGTGGGAGGGAGAGGGAGAGAGAATCTGAAGCAGACTTTGTACTGAGCACAGAGCCTGACACGGGGCTCAGTTCCATGACCTCGAGATCATGACCTGAGCTGAAATCTGGAGTTGGATGCCTAACCTACTGAGCCACCCAGGAACCTCCCAAATGTCTTTTTTCTTTTGATGAATGCATTTAGTACATTTTATTTAATGGTATGCTACAGGTTAGGCCTTAATTATATTACATACTTCATAATACATTTTCTGGTTTTGTAGCTTTAAAAGTCTACCATTATGTGGTCTGTTTCTTTTGCTCTGTTGGTGATTTTACCAGACATTAGAAAGATGTGAATATTTTTTCTACCAGTTACTTTTAAAAAGTACAGTTTTTGTAATCCCTGTATGACTATATTTTTAAAGACGGGTTCTCTTACTTTCCTGCTTTGGGAATTAGGAACTTTCTCCCCACTATAAATCACTTGATTTTGATTAATTATAACAAATGGTGTTTGCCCTGGAAGCTCTCTGTGTTCAGGAGTATAGAAATTGAAGTGACAGAAGGCATAATACATAAACTTGTTTAATCTTCATCAACAATATTAACCTCATTTTATAGACAAGCATACAGAATTAATAAATATTAGAGTGATACATATATTTAACAAAGAACTCATCAGAATACTACACCCTACAAATAAAAAACAAAACCAAACTACCAACTGAAAATGGGCAAAAGATTCAGACTAGTGCTATACAAAAGAAGGGATCTGAATTGCCAAAGAGCAGATGAAACATTGTTGCTCAACATTGTTATTCATCAGGGAAATGCAAATTAAAACCCAAATGAGATATCACTACATGCCACCCCCACATGAATAGTTAAAATGTAAAAATCTGATACGACCAAATTTTGTCAAGGATATTGATCAACAAGCTCTTGTGCATTGCCATTGGGAGGGTAAAGTGGTCCAGCCACTTTAGAAAAGTGTTTAGCCATTTTCGTTTAAAGTTAAACATTTTCCTCCCCTACCAATCCATCAATTCCAGCTCCAGAGAAATCAGCGTGTACATGCCCACAGATATTTGCACCAAAACAGTTCAGAGCAGCTCTACTGTAGTAGCCCAGACTATCAGCAGTCCACATGTCCATCACCAGGAGGACGGATAAATATAACACAAACTGTCATGTATTTGTACGAAGAATACTACTCTCCAATAAAAAGAACCAACTATGGATACATGCAATATCACGGATGAACCTCAGTCTTTACACTGGTTGCAAAAAGCCCAGGCAGGAGAGCGTGTGTTGTGTGATGCCAGAAGAGGGCAGGACCAATCCGCGGTGATCAGCAACAGCATAGTAGTTAGCAGGGAGAAATGACAAAAGGGACTCAAGGAGCTTTCTGGGGAGATGGAAATGTTTTCTGCCTTTCTCTGTACAGTGGTATTATGTGCATTATACCATTTGCAAATTATTGCAGTTGAAAAAAAAAGACCAAAGGAGACAAGGAAATATCAAGTGTGAGTCCCAAGCCTACAGAACTACTGATGGACCTTGGGTTCACATTCAGTTCTGTGGGGCTCCAGCCCTACCCCCTCCCTTTACAGCATTTAGCTTCCCAGTGGTCATCTCTGGCTCATCACCTGACACTGTTCATGGGCCATGGGTGTCACTGCACCATAAATCCATCTAACCTAGCTGCACATCACTGCTTCCTGGTCCTCAAGAGGCTGAGGCTCGTGGTGGAGGTCATCCAACCATGTCACTGCCTGAGCTGCTGACCACCTTCACAGGGAGGGGGACAGAGTGGCGCATCGAGAAGTCGTTGCAATGCACTTTGCCTAGAATTAAGTGCTAAGGAATAATAATGGGGCTTTTATGCTATGTGCATGTTTTCCTTTCCATTAAATCTCAGATATGCTGTTTGCTTTAGGATCCTTAGTTCAGGCTGCTTTGAAATCCATAGGGGGAAAGAAACCCTCCATTAAGTTCAGCAGCCCAGCCCAGCAATGCAGCAGTGCTCCTATTTGGTTTTCCTTCTGTAAATATTTGTGCTCTCTCAGGCTAAGGAGTGGCCTGTGCTAGAGACTAAAATATCCCCATTTATAAATCCTCCAGGTGCAGCAGGGAAAGCCTGACCTTTCACCCTGCCCCTGCAGTGACCTCAACCTTGCTCACGTGGACCACCCTCCGGGCTGCCCCTAATGCAGACCCATGATCACCTCTCCAGGTTGACTGCTGAATAGCAGAAGATGAAGCTGAAACTGAAGGGTTATTGCAATGCAGTTTTTTAATCGAAAGGTGAAGGTTATTTAGCTTTTGTGGTTGTCTTTAAGCTTGTCAATGAAAAGATGAAAACCAATATTGACCACAGTGAAGTACAGGTTGTCCAGAAATGGAAGCTGACTTATTATAGAAATGAAACAGAAGACAAATGGGAGAGTGAGATATGTAAGAAGACCAATAATAGAAAGAAAATTGCAAAGATCTGAAAGAAATATTATCTATTACTCTATTTGGTCCATTCATTTGGGTTTTTGAATTTCAGCTTTTCACCAGAGAATCATCACATGACCCTTAATCCGAAATAATAAGGCACAATGAGGCTGTTGGACCTGGTTGTTTAATTATCTCCAACTGCTTAGTCCAATTTACAGCTAAAGGAATTTTGTTCTTTCATTCAGTCAACTTTTATTAAACTGCACAATATTTAGTTTATTCATTTATTTTTGAGACTTTGAATTTTCCATCTCTATATTTTCACTTCCTCTTTCATTTCCCTAAATTCTTACCATGCTCATTCATATCAAAACTGTGATAATCCATGCATTTCTAAGTTATCTCTTATATACATTGCCCTGTTTAATATATGAGACCACGAGGAGGAACATATGAAGTAATCTTGATAAAAGCACATGAAAATACTCTTCACATTTTAATACATTTCAAAATGTACCCTGAGTTTAGACTTTTGTTGGAAAAGAAAAACATCAAAGAAGTTAATTAATCTTTGTAACTTTAATAATAACCTTATAGAAATTGAAACAACAAAAAACAGGGAATGGGAACTAATATGAGGTCAGAACTTTTTCTAGTAAGAAAAATACCATTGCTGAATTTTAAAATGCAATGAAATTTGTAAACATTAAAGATTTTATTTATTTGACAGAGAGATTACAAGTAGGCAGAGAGGCAGGCAGAGATAGAGGAGGAAGCATTTCGTGGCTTGTGGTTACATCACTCCTGTCTCTGGTTACCTGGCTTCCTATCTTCTGAGCTGTTCTCTCTCTCTACCTCCTTCTAAAATTTTATTTATTTATTTATTTATATTTATTTTTATTAATTTTTTTATTATTTTCCCCAGGGGTACAGGTCTGTGAATCATCAGTCTTACACCTTTCACAGCACTCACCATAGCAAAAACCCTCCCCAATGTCCACGACCCATCCACCCTATCCCTACCCTGCCTTCCCCCAGTAACCCTCAGTTTTTTTTGTGAGATTAAGAGTCTTTTATAGTTTGTCTCCTTCCCGATANCATCAGTCTTACACCTTTCACAGCACTCACCATAGCAAAAACCCTCCCCAATGTCCACGACCTATCCACCCTATCCCTACCCTGCCTTCCCCCAGTAACCCTCAGTTTGTTTTGTGAGATTAAGAGTCTTTTATAGTTTGTCTCCTTCCCGATCCCATCTTGTTTAGTTATTTTTCCCTCCCTACCCCCCATAACCCCCCTCCCTGCCCTTCAAGCAGATAATATGATAATTGTCTTTCTCCGATGGACTTATTTTGCTCAGCATAATACCCTCTAGCTCCATCCATGTCATTGCAAACGGCAAAATTTCATTTCTTTTGATGGCTGCATAGTATTCCATTGTATATATATACCACATCTTCTTTATCCATTCATCTGTTGATGGACATCTAGGTTCTTTCCATAGTTTGGCTATTGTGGACATTGCTGCTATAAACATTCGGGTGCATGTGCCTCTGAGGATCACTACCTTTGTGTCTTTAGGGTAAATACCCAGTAGTGCGATTGCTGGGTCATAGGGCATCTCCATTTTCAACTTTTTGAGGAACCTCCATACTGTTTTCCAGAGTGGCTGCACCAGCCTGCATTCCCACCAACAGTGCAGGAGAGTTCCCCTTTCTCCGCATCCTCGCCAACATCTGTTGTTTCCTGAATAGTTAATTTCAGCCATTCTGACAGATGTGGGTGGTATCTCATTGTAGTTTTGATTTGGTTTCCCTGAGGATGAGTGATATGGAGCATCTTTTCAGGTGTATATTGGCCATCTGTATGTCTTCTTTGGAAAAATGTCTATTTATATCTTCTGC
>LNAC01000109.1:4121073-4242054 GCA_002007465.1 Ailurus styani
TTACTGTGGTTGAGGTCGAAGAGGTTGCTGCCTGTCTCTCCACCTCCTTATTGTAAGGGTGTAGATATAAGTTGTAGGTACAAGGGCAAACTCTTCTCAAAATCCTCAATCACACCTATGAAGTCCCTTTTTCTACTACGAGGTAATATGCAAGGTTCCAGGGATTCTGACGATAACATCTGGGTGGAGGACATTGTTTAAACCCTGTAATTACTCTGAAATGTGCTCAGTCCTGGAGCAAGTCAGGAGGCTGACGTGGGCAAGGGGTGGTTTCACACCCTTTCTGAGGGACTAGTGAGTAAAAGTCCAGTGGGATGGTTTTAGTGTTGGAAGTGAACTCTCCTTAGGTACATGGATGTTGGCCCATGGAGACTCCAGGCTTCCACTTTGTGATGGAAGCCAGGGGAGGTGTGTGTGTTTTAAGCAACAACTAGTCTGGGAAGCAGTTTCTGAGTACCTGTCCCCAGGAATCTGAACTCTGGGTTCTAGCTCCACCAGTGGGTGGCAGAGGCAACCAGAACTGACATTTGGATTCAAGGAGAGAGCTCTCTCCCTGAGAAGAGTGGGACACCACCATGGTCTCCAGTAGAAGAAGGCAGATTCATCAGAGGGGCATTCTCCCATGGTGATCATTGGCCTTGAGCAGGCACTGACATTACTGAGAAGAAGGTCAAAGCTCAGGCAACCAAAGCTTTATTTTGAAGCCCCCAGTATCAGAAGATCAGAAATAGTTGGAGTTCAATGTGAATGAGGTTAATTTTAGCTAGTGGCTAGCGGGACCCCATTTGTAGATCTGCGAAGTTGAGGGCATGGATATACTGCTGGTATCTCTTTCCTGATGGTTGTATGTCTCATTACTTTTACTATAAAAATGTTTCATTACCTTTCACGTGAAATTTCTGTGTCTTAGGACTTGGGTCCTGAAGGATACACACTGGAGTGAACTGTCTTAGAAATGAAAGTCAGAGACTGTTTTTATTTCTACTCATTAGCTTTACTTAAAATAAAAAAAATCGTATGAAATCTGTATACAGAAAGACCATGTCTCAGTGACATGTTGCTTCCTTCTAAATTTCATGAGAACACATGCACCCAGGGTAGTGGTGACTGACTCTTGGCCAGCTGTTCAGAGTTATCCAATCTGAAGAGGCTTCAACAAGGGACTCCCAGAGTTTTATTGTACCTCTTGCTGGAATAGCCACACCAAGACCCAGAAATAATCTGTTACTATGCTGATTCTGCTGCTCAGAAAGTCATGTCACCCAAGCCTAATATCTGGGTTCTGAGTCATTAAATCCTTGGTGTGTCATATTTATGTAACGATTTTTTTTGTGCCTGTACCAGAAAATCTCCCTTTGCGTCTGTTTCAGGACCTAGGAATTTCTCATTCATATTACTTAGGGGCTTTGCATATGCAAGCGAGGCCGTGAGTTACCAAGATCACCCGTCTCAAGCTACCATGGAACTCTATCCTCATGTATTCCGATTGCTTATTTGACGTTTCTGGATGGCTGTTCTGCCATTATTCCAAACTCGACGTGTTCCTCCTCCTCACCAGAATTCTGTTCTCATCACAGTTTTCTCTTGTTCATTTTGCAACAAGGCTCAGTATCTTGGCATCACATTTGAGTTTTTACTCTCATTATTGTTCCCTGTTTCTAAGCAGTTGCTGTTTTCTGTTTATTTGTTTAAAATATCTCTTCCCGGGCGCCTGGGTGGCTCAGTGGGTTAAAGCCTCTGCTTTCGGCTCAGGTCATGATCTCAGTGTCCTGGGATCGAGGGAGCAGGGAGCCTGCTTCCTCCTCTCCCTGTCTCTCTGCCTGCCTCTCTGCCTATTTGTAATCTCTCTCTCTGTGTCAAATAAATAAATAAAATCTTTAAAAAAAAATTAAAAAAAAATCTCTTCCCTTTGACTCCCTCTGCTTCCTAGAACTTTAGGATCTCACTAATCCTGCACATGTAATATTGAAATACATTGTACTTCTGTTTTCTTTTTTTAAATATTTTATTTATTTATTTGACAGAGAGAGAGAGATCACAAGTAGGCAGAGGGGCAGGTAGAGAGAGAGGAGGAAGCAGGCTTTCTGCCGAGCAGAGAGCCCGATGTGGGCCTCGATCCCAGGACCCTGAGATCATGACCTGAGCCCAAGGCAGAGGCTTTAACCCACTGAGCCACCCAGGCGCCCATGTACTTCTGTTTTCTTATTCCCCTAACCAGGGCTGTTGTATACTTAGGTGCAGTGGGTAGCTATTTTAAGGGCACTGGGGAAGTCTTCCAGACTCTAAATTCTCCAGCTCAGCTGGCTAGAAATGTGACCATTGAGGGTCCATTCCAGTGGCACCTGTCTGTGAAGTTACTTGTGTGATCTGTGATCATCATTCAGGAGCAAAGATACTAGGTGAACTATGTACTCTGGAGAGCTCAACATGAAAAAAATACTCTAGCAGAAAAATTGGATGAATTTAGGAACTGAGAACTTCACCTAATGTGGTTTGGGAATGCCATGACCTCAAAATCACTGATTTCATGCTTCTTCCCAATTTCAAAAGCCTTCACTTTATCAGTTAGAGCAAATGGGTACTTTAGCTTCTTTGAAGGAGAAAGTTAGGATAAGATCGAGGATAAAGTTTATTATAATTTATTGTTGGAGAGGAGGCATCACACACAGACACATAAAAGATTTTCTCCACTTAGAAAGAGAATAAACAAGGGCACCTGTGTAGCTTAGTAGGTTAAACATCTGATTTTGGCTCAGGTCATGGTCTCAGGGTCTTGGGATCGAGCTCCACGTCATGCTTCCTGCTCAGCGGGGAGTCTGCTTCTTCCTCTTCCCTTGCGCCTCCCCAGCTCATGCTCTCTCTCTCTCTCTTTCTCAAAAAGCAAAAACAAAAACCCAAGTAAGCAGATACAAGATAAATATACAAACTTTGTCAAGAGAGTGATACTTAATATTAAGGAAGTAAAATAGGGTGCTCTGATTAGAAGTGGATGCCAATCAGATTGGATGGTCAGGGAAGACTTTTCAGGGGAGCTTTTGCTTATTTTTGAGCCCAGACTTAAGTGACAACAAGATAGCAGCCATGGCAGGATCTGAGAGAAGAGCACGAAGAGGCCCAGAGATGGGAAGGAGCTCGTTGTGTTCAGGAGAAAAGCCAGTGAGGGTAGAGAATAAGAGAAAGAGACGGGTGAGTCGAAGTTCATGGCAGTGGAACCATGCAGGGTTTTGAAGGTGATGGTGGGAACTTGTGCATTATTTTAAATGAGTTGGGGAGCTTCACTGAGGGGCTTTAAGTACAGGTGTCACATGATATGATTTATGCCTTAAAAGGATCAGTTGGGCTGCTGCGTGGGGAATGAGTTGTGCAGGGAAAAAGGACAGCTATGGGCAGGGTCTATCAGGAATCTAAATGAGAGAGGAAGCTGGATTGGATGGACCAGGGTTGCCTCAGGCAGTGGGCTTGGCTGGATGTGGTCAAACTTAAGACAGAGTTTGGATTTGGGGTCTTAGTGCTGCTGGACTAGATGTTGGTTGAAAGAGGAGGAGGGATTAAAGAACGTCAGGTAGACTGTAAGTCATCTGAGTCTGGAGCTCCAGATAGAGTACAAGTCTAAAGATATAAATTGGAGCATGATCAACTTATTAAAAAACATGAGCCTGGGTATGATTCCCTAGGAAGAGAGTGGAGAGAGAGACAGAGGGAAGCAGAGTTCAAAATCGCACTCATCTTCCAGAAGTTCTCTTATTTGGGCATTTTCTTGCTCCCTTGATGAAGGATCTCTAAAGCTTCTCCATTTTTATTAGAATTCAGTTCACTGCAATGTCTGAAGTACTGAATAGAAATCCCCTAGTGTTTCCACTTCCTCCTGTCCACCCCGATCTTCCCATATTCTGACAGTTTCTGTCCCCTCTGTCTAGTGAAGAATTAACCTTATCCAAAGAGACGTCTGGCTTTTGTGCCGAAAGCCTTTGGGAGGTGATCTCTAGACACCTGGAATATTTATTCTGCCTCATAGAACTTTGTCTTTGTTTGCCTGGGGGCGTTGACACTGCTCATTCTGACCATGTGGTTCCTGTTGGGGCTTTTGGGCCATGTGGGATCAGTTCTGGCCTCGGGAGGGACTTGAGTCTAAAGGCATGAACCCAACCTCTGGAAGCGGGCAGGACACCAGGAGTCAGCCATGCAGGCAGTATGGGATTGAGTCCTAATAAAAACTCTGGACGCTAAAGGCTGGGCTGAACTTCTGCCCAGGTTGGCGGTACTCCCTGCATTGTCACCCACAGTGACTGGGAAGAGTTAACATTGTCCATGACCCCACGGGGAAGCGATGACCGGAAGCCTTGCATTTGGAAGTTTCCCGCCCTCTGCCCTGTGTGTCCCTTCCCTTGACTAATTTTAATTTGCATCCTTTCCCTATAATTAAGCACAACCATGAGTATAACAGCTTTCAGTGAAGTTCACTGAGTTCATTTAGTGAATTATTAAAACTGAGAGTGGCTTTTGGGGGGGTTCCCCTTTTATGGACTGAATGTTTGTATCCCTCCAGAATTCATATGGTAAACTCCTAACCCCCAAGTGTTGATACAAGGAGCTGGGACGTTTGAGGGGTTATTACATCATGAGCACGAATGGGGGTAATGCCCTTTAGAAAAGATCTCAGGGCACTCCCTTGCCCCTCTGTCATGCGAAGGTCCAGTGAGAAGACAGTGGTCTTCAACCCAGGAAGAGAGCCCTCCCCAGACGGCTGAATCTGCCAGCACCTTGGTCTTGGGCTTCCCAGCCTCCAAAACCGTGAGAAATAAAGGTTTGTTGTTTAAAACATCCAGTCTATGGTATTTTTATAACAGCAGCCTGAACCAGGACATCCCCTGAATTCATAATCAGTCAGAAGTGAGAGTAGTCCTTGCAGGGGCCGTTCCCTTTAATTTGGTGGTTGGCCTTAACTCTTCACACCTTCATTCTGGTGGTTAATTACATTCTTACTTGTTTTATTATTCAACTATTTTATGTGTTTGTATGCTTTTGTCATTTTTTAATTTTTTAAAAACTTTCTATTCTATTCTATTCTATTCTATTCTATTCTATTCTTCTATTCTATTCTATTTTTACCAAAGGTGGATCTCCTAGAGGGCATTTCTTTCTTCTGCATCCCCCTTAATACTTAGCACAATTTTGGGACTCCTGAGAGCTTCTCAGTATGTGTTGAATTTAATTGTCGTGTTGAATCACTGTCTTTCTTTTTTTTTTTTAACAAAATAATAATTGTTGGGCACCTGGTTGGCTCAGTTAGTTAAGCATCTGCCTTCAGCTCAGGTCATGATCCTGAGGTCCTGGGATTGAGCCCCATGTTGGGCTCCCTGCTCAGCGGAAAGTCTGTTTCTCCCTCTCCCTCTGCCCCTTCCCCAGCTTGTGCTCTCTCTTGCTCACTCTCTCTCTCTCTCAAGTTAAAAAAAAAATTGTACCATTGAATAAATATTTGTGGGGAAATTGGGTCTTTATGTAGTTTCTTCTTTGTACTTATTAAAGTGAGGGTACAGCGTATGTGTGTTTGTGGAGGTGACCAGAGGGAAGATGTAGGAAGAAGCAATTTTTCTGAATGTGATTTTGTGTTTGCTCAGTACATGGTGTTTCTGTGTCTTCCTGGTGCACAGGGCATAGATTTGGGGGGCTGTGGGGGGCTCCTGCAACATCGGGAGGAGCTTCAGCAGTTCAGAAACGTGTATTACTGAATCAGTGCAGAAGATGTTTTAAGGAGAAGCCTCGTATCCCTGGTTCTCTGGTGTAGTTGAACTTGTCCTATAAACCCATGTTCCCCAATACGGTAACTCACAGGTGGTCACCGATCGCTTGAAATGTGCCAGTCCAATTGAGATGCACTGTAAATATAAAATATACACTGGATTTTGAAGATTTCGTTCAGCAAAAGAATATAAGTGATCTCATTGATGATTTTTATAAACTGATCACATGTCGAGCTATGATAATAATACTTTGGCTATATTAAGTTAAATAAAATCGATTAAAATTACTTTCACCAACTTTATTACTTTTTTAACAAAAGTGTGGCTGCCAGAAATTTGAAACTTACATACCTATCTTACGTTTGTGCTTCGCATTGTATTTTGGCTGGATGGTGGTGCTCTGGGGCCTGCGCGGTCACCTCCCATCCATCTCCATCCCTGGTGTGCTCTCCTCACTTGCGGTGACCATAGTCCAAGTCCATAAGACCCAGAAGATTCGCTTTCTTTGTTTCTGTGCTTGAGCAGAACCAAAGTCCCTTCCCTCCTTTGCGTTTCTGATAATCACCTTCTTTAATTCTTAAGAGGTGGGGAAGATGAAGAAAAATAATCGGGATGCTTATTTGCAGCTGTCCTGCATCCAGATGTTCTTGAAAAAGCATCCATGGAAACAAAAGTTCCAGACGCACAGCAACAGCTTTAAACAACCAGGCAAGAAATCATCTTAAACACGTCGACTTCTAATACTTAGTAAAGATGGAAACTCCAAAAGCACTGATTATTTTCCCCCTTGTCCAAGTTCCTAAAATAAGTTTCAGAGCCAAGCACGGATTGCGTGAGCCAAAATTTGGTGAAAAGGACCTTTTATTGCAAAGTGACCAGCTCTGAGAATTTACTTTCAGTGAAGAGTGTGCATAACCTTCCATGAAACCAGAAATGTGCGGGTACCTGTGTGTGTTCCCGAATGCAACTAGTAAGAATCCCTCTTAACGAGAAAGCAATGGGGAATTTATAGACTAAATATTAATGATATTAATGACTCCTGCAAAGCACACTCTGGCTCCCAGCTTTATCAGAATCTCAAAGGAAAGCCCTTGTTTTATTTCTCTGGAAGCATTAAGGTCTGGTACATCATCTAGAGATGATAGGATCATTTTCCCCCCATAACTGCAGTTGCTAGATTTTTTATACATGTCTAAGGCCCGTGACCAGATAACCAGAAGATGATATGCCAGGTATGACTAATCTGGAATCCTCCACACCGATCCCTCATGGTGAGCAGATCATTTCCTCATTTTCAGGCGGTTATCAAGTGCGAGAGGCCTGACCCTCGCAAAAAGCAGCTAGTTTAATTATATCCCCTTTTAAAGGCAGTTTAGTCATTCAAAATACAGTTTTAAAAGTCTTCCAATGAAAAGCATAAAAAGAAAAAAAATTCTTTTAGCCATAATCTAGTAATTCTCCAACCTTGATTTTTAGCTTTCCTGGCTGCCTAAGTGGTCATATATTTTATAAGCCTTGCTAATTTGCTGTTAAATTTGCTATTTATATGATCCTAGATGATTTGTTGGACTTCATTGAACAGAAAAGATTTTTATTAGTGGCCCGCGCTTTAAAAGAAGTGGTTTTTTCCACACCATCAAGGCTACTTTCTCAACTTATTGACAGCTTTATGAGTGTAGCTGGATAAAGAACAGTTTCCTGTATCCAAAGGCGTTTTGCATTCCATGGGGCAAAGCTTGGACTTTTAATTAGGATATAAGAGCCTTCCTTTCTCTCCCAACATCCCCTGGAGGGGGGCACCGAGCGGTGACACTTGCATTTAGATACTTAATCACTTTTCCAGACTTGAGCCCACTACAATTACGAAGGTTTTTGGGTCCCGTGTTTATCTAGCTCTGAGCCAGTCCAGAATGTACCTACTTCCGCATATTTGTACTTTGTATATGTATGCACACGGCTTTGGCGTTCTAATTAATTGACGGTATTTTGACTACTGTAAAGCCTGTCAAGTGAATTCTGTTTAGAATCTAATCTGAGCCCCAGTTCCGTATTGTTCACAAGAGAATGAAATAGACCCTAGACTTGAACCCACTTCAGATTGTTTTCTGCATGGAGCGCACCAGGTAAATTCTCCTCATTCCTTCTGCTTTTGTCTTGACCTCACTATCCAGCATATATATAGGAAGGTCTTAGGTTTTATGTTTCTGTTAAAATTCGCTTTATTGTGCTAATCCTCCCCAGCAAATTCTTCTCTTACAGTATTAGGGCTTTGATTATGAAAACAGTGAAAACACTGAGAACAGTTCTAAGTGTAAATAAACATTTGGGGGCCCAAAGTGGTAGCCTCTTTGATATATTTTCCTAGTATTTGTGTGTCTTTTGACCCTTTGGGGGAAGCATGTGCTTCCAGAATATTCCAGTTGGCTGGCTGTGGTCCATTGCTCAGTTTTTGCAGAACTTACACTGTCTGCAGGCAGACTAAATGGTCTTCCGCCTAGGGCAGGGAGAAGCATCATCTCAGAGTGTCTTGTCTGGTGGTGTGAAGCTAATTATAAAGACACTTGGGCCACCTGAAATCTGCTCATTTATTTCAGTAAGCTGCAGACGTTGATACGAGGATGCTCAAGAAATTTTCTTATGTCCATGTTTGTGGATTTTGTAACCATGTGGAGAAGATATGTTTCTTGACTCCAGTAATGAACAAAAACGAGACAAAAAGGAAAACAAAACAAAAGTGATGGCTTTTTATCCATGACTCAGAAATCTGGTAGCTTAGCAGTGCTGTTGCTAAAGTTCAAATCTTTCTGGGATTGTAAAATTGAGGGATGTGGGATCGATCTCAAGTTCATCGTTGGCCTGCATCTGAGGATTGGCAAGCGTGTTCCCATTCTTTTTGATCTCCACCTTGTCCTCAAGGAACACACACACAGGCATTTGTAAACATGGAGGCAATTTACAAATAGCAACCAAACCCAAATACTGAATGTGCTTCTCTATGAGCCATTTGCTTAGAATGTGCTGACCATTTCCTTGAAGTAATGAGCAAAGCCACAGAATATGTTAAGCACATCCCTGAACACATTCCAATCTGGGGTTTTGCTATGTCAATCATTTGCCTAGTTTCTGGAATGCCAATATTTATAGCTAATGGCAACTAATGCTGAATTTTAGTCTCTTTGTTTTGTTTTAACAGATTGCAGTGATAATCAGTTCTCTTCTAATTTGTGCAAAATGAATATTTACTTTACAGGCTACTTTATACCAGTGATTGCATAGCCTGAACACTGGCATCCTCGGGGAAGCCCATTCTGTTTCTGTATTGTTGCTTGAAACCAATAGAATAGTAAAAGTAAGTTTTAATATCTTCTGCTTCTACCCTCATGATTCCAGCCATTACATTTTTTTCTCTTTCTAGTTTAGACAATCGCTCTGCTTGCTCCATTTTTAGCAACCGGCCTCCTGATCTTCCCTTTGCTGCTAAAAATGTCTTTTCTCACAAATCAGTATCCTATGAAAAGTAAGTCAGCCTGGGATCCTCTTGTCTAGCTCTGCCCCTCATTGGCTGTGAGGGCGTGGGTGTATAACTTTAGTTCTCTGGCCTTCACATTCTTTACTCATCTGGTGAATAAAACCAAATGTTCCCCTAAGGCACTTCCCCCCACCTTGTTTAATTTTGCTGTCCCCCAAAAGGTAGTCTATCCATTGAAATTCTTGGTGTAGAGCTATACCTCAAGGAACAAACATCGAGTCTGGTCTGAGTGCTTCATGTTTTTTTAGGACTGTCAGTGCCCTAGAAGACTGTGGTACCGATTTAATGCACGTGACGTATGGAATATTCTAGAAAATGTTTTTTGAAATTTCTTCTATGCATTTTACCTCAGCTCTGGAGTGTTGTGGCCTTCCTACTTAAACAAAGCACAGTTTTCTTCCTTCTTACCTTCCCTTCCCATATCTCTCTCTCCCTTCCACTAGTGATGACTATGTTCTCTCTTCATTTCTCCCATAGCAAGATGTTCCTTGACTCATTATCCCCTGACCATGTTTATATGCTTAGCCACATTCTCCAACCAACCTATACACTCTCTGGATTAAGTGGACAGGAGAATTATTGTTACCTCTACAGATGTGTAGACATAGTGAGTGTCTGTGGATGTGTGTGTATATGTGTAAATGGGTGTGCACATGCACATGCCTGGTGAGGAAGGGAGACAGCAGACGTTTCTTTCTACACGTTATCCCCGTTGGCTTTTTTTGGCCATACAGCTCCTCTGGATGTGCCAGAAGAGACCATCTTACTATTTTTCTAAATATCTATATTAGTTATCCATTGCCATGTAACACATTACCCTCAAATTTAGAGGCTGAGAACAAGTATTTTTATCTCATGGTTTTCAGTAGACCAGGAATCTGAGCATGGCTTAGCTGGGTGCATCTGGCTCAAAGGGCTCTGTGAGGTTGAGTCAAGCTGTTGGCTGGTGTGAGATCTCATCAGATGGTTTAATGGGGGCTTGGGGTCCACTTCTGAGCTCATGCGGGTGTTGCTGGGCCTTTGTCCCTCACAGTGTGGGTCTCTTCTTAGGATGTCTTGACATGGCAGCTGACTTTACCAGATAGATTTGAGAGTGAGGAAGAGAGTGCGCCCATCCCTTCTGCCATATTCTGTTTGTTAGCACTGAATCAGGACATTCAGCTCACATTCAAGGGGAGGTCTTCTGAGGTCTTAAGAAAATACTTTGCATACAAACCACTGGCTTCATCTTTGTACCATGTTTCCTGACAGTGTTCTGAGTCTTTGCTCAGAAGATATGACTTAATTTTAGAGCCATCATTTGCCCTTCGAAGGAGCTGAGAATTTTCAAAACCACCCAGTCTCGGCTCCTTTGTGTTTAACAGTCTTTTCCTCAATTTATCTCTCTCACAGTTTACAATAAGCAGCAAGAGAGAAACAGATGGCACCTTTAACAATTGGCTTAGAAATCTCCTCAGTCAAATTACCAGTTTATTAGGTTTTCTACTTTATACAAAACTCCAGACAGCAGTGTTGCTGAGTTTTCTAACATTCTTTTTTGTTTGTTTTAAAGATTCTATTTCTTTATTTGAGAGAGAGAGAGCACGCATGTGCATACTCCAGTGGGGGGAGGGGCAGAGGTAGAGGGAAAATCTCAAGCAGGCTCTGCAGTGAGCACAGAGCCCAGTGATCACGACCCTGAGATCATGACCTGAGCTGGAATCAAGAGCTGGACACTTAACCGACTGAGCCACCCAGGCGCCACCTCCCCCCCACCCCCACCCCTTCTGCCACTTCATCGCCAAGATTTCCCTTCCTTTCCTTCCATTGAGATTTTCCCCACTTTTGTGCAAGCCTTTGACTGTAGAGGAACAGCTTCTTCCAGACACTTAAAGTTTTTACTATCTTGCTCCAAAAACCCACTGCCTGGTTCCAAAGCCACTGGTACATTTTAGTTAGTTAGTTAGTTTGTTTATTGTAATGGCAGAACAAACCATAACATGAAGGGTTGAGTGGAACCAAGGAGAAGTATTATCATGATGATCCTTGATAAAACTGCCAAGCAAGACTGCGTGAACTTTTTTGGAAGTCAGTAGGGCTGAGGCAAAATTGCCAAGAATCTGGGAATTGTGTACTTTTGTAGAAAGGGAAATGAACCTGGTAACTTCTTGTGGTCCTTTCTACACGAGGATTCAAAGATTCTGGAATACCAGCTGGCTGTTCTGTTTAGATTTGAAGATTTAGCAGGTTTTTCTTTTTCTTTTTCTTTTTCTTTTTTTTATTATTTGCCCCAGGGGTACAGGTCTGTGAATCATCAGGCTTACATCTTTCACAGCACTCACCAAAGCACAAACCCTCCCCAATGTCCATAACCCATCCACCCTACCCCTGCCCTCCCAACCCCCAGTAACTCTCAGTTTGTTTTGTGAGATTAGGAGTCTCTTATGGTTTGTCTCCTTCCCCATCCCATCTTGTTTCATTATTTTTCCCTCCCTACCCCCCAAGACTCCCCGTCCTGCCCCTCAAGTTCCTCATTATCAGAGAGATCATATGATAATTGTCTTTCTCTGATTGACTTATTTCACTCAGCATAGTACCCTCTAGTTCCATCCACATTGTTGCAAACGGCAAGATTTTGTTTCTTTTGATGGCTGCATAGTATTCCATTGTATATATATACCACTTCTTCTTTATCCATTCATCTGTTGATGGACATCTAGGTTCTTTCCATAATTTGGCTATTGTGAACATTGCTGCTATAAATATTCGGGTTTAGTAGGTTTTTCTAAGAAAACTTCTACTATAGGTAGTGATCAATGCAGACCACATCTGTTTAAGGTTTTGGCCATGTTAGAGGTTTTGACTGTAGAGTGGCATGGCCAGTGGATTTTTCTAAGGCTACAGAGGGAATGATAGAATTAAAACTGAAACCTTTTTTTTAAATTATTATTATGTTCAGTTAGCCACTGTATAGTATATCATTAGTTTTTGATGTGTTCAGTGATTCATTATTTACGTAGAACACCCAGTACTCATCACAACATGGACCCTCCTTAGTACCCATCACCCTGTTACCCCATCCCTCCTCCCCTCAGCAACTTCTTTCAAGACACGTCTCCAAAGGCTAGGGAAGCAAAAGCAAAAATGAACTATTGGGACTTCATCAAGATAAAAAGCTTCTGCACAGCAAAGGAAACAGTCCACAAAACTAAGAGGCAACCCACGGAATGGGAGAAGATATTTGCAAATGAAAGGTTTTTTTTAAAGATTTATTTATTAGAGAGAGGGAGAGAGTGTGTGTATGCAAGCACGTGCGTGAGTGGGAGTGGGGGTAGAAGGAGAGGGAGAGAGAGAATATCCGGCAGACTCGTCACTGAACATGGAGCCCAGTGTGGGACTCCCATCGCAGGACCCTGAGATCATGACCTGAGCCAAAATCAAGAGTTGGATGCTTAACTGACTGAGCCACCCAGGCGCCCCTAGAATCAAAGCTGAAACTTTTATGTATTCCAGTAGATAATAGTACGCTTCTTATATTGGTCCATTTGTCCCATAGTCTCTCTTTTTGGGGTTTTACATTAATCACAGCCATTTAGGGGAGCCTGGGTGGCTCAGTGGGTTAAGCCTCTGCCTTTGGCTCAGGTCATGATCTCAGGGTCCTGGGATTGAGCCCTGCAACCGGCTCTCTGCTCAGCGGTGAGCCTGCTTCCCCCACTCTCTCTGCCTGCCTCTCTGCCTACTTGTGATTTCTCTCTCCCTGTCAGATAAATAAATAAAATCTTTAAAAAAAAATCACAGCCATTTACTTATATATGTGTGTGTGTATGTATGTATATATATATATATATATGATTTAATATATAAAAATCAAATCATAAATATATATAAGTAAAAATATATAAATCATAGAAATCTGATATATATATATGTATGTATATATATATACATAGCTGCATGTTTGGGGGCTGGCTCTTAGAATCAGAAATCCACATGATTTATAGTTAAGAAATAAGTAATTTTGCTTGAGTAGCTACCTCTATAATAACCTCCCTCCCTCTCTCCCTTCCTCTCTCCTTCCCTCCCTTCCTTTCTTTCCATTTGTTTGTGTGTCTTCTTTATTCCCATGTCTAGGTTCCTTTCTTCTTCAGTAGGTACCCTGGCACAGAGATACTTCTGCTGAAGAGTGTAAATGGTGTTTCCCCAGGCAATTCTTAAATGCCACTGGGGATGTAGTAAAGTCATAGCGACTTGGCCCCCTGGTTATTCAGGCTATTGATCTTCACTTGCTGCTCAGAAACTCCTGAAATAAACCTCATTTGACTCCAGTTCATTGTATGCTATCTTTTTTACTGCTGCAATTTCACTTTTCATTCATTCAGTAAATACTTAGTGAGCACCCAGTGTATGCTAGGTTTTTAAAAAAATCTTTTATTTATTTGACTGAGAGAGAGAGAGCACAAGCAGGGAGGCAGCAGGCAGAGGGGGAGAGAGGAGAAGCAGGCTCCCCACTGAGCAAGGAGCCCGAGCTGGGGCTTGATCCCAGCAACCGGGGATCCTGACTTGAGCTGAAGGCAGATGCTTAACCAGCTGAGCCACCCAGGCGCCCCTGTTTGCCAAGTTTATACATTATGTGAGAGGGTTATGATCTCTGCTCTCAGAGAGTTTTGGAGTCTCTTGAGTAAAATATAAAACACGAAAATAGAAGTAAAACCGAATAAGTACAACGTTGACAAATGTGATAAACGTGCTGACATGTAAGGAGAATGTGTCATGAAGAAAATTGAGGACGGCACTGCTTATAGATTGGTTAATCTGAGTAGTTCTCAATGAGGAGAAGAGTGAGGGGAAGGAATGCCAACTGATCGTGCCTAGGGCACAGACAGATGGAGGGTTGGATGGCATATTGCAGTTTTGCCAACTCTAAACAGGATATGGTCTAGAACATAGAGACAACCTTGGGGCAGTGGAATGGGTGACAGAGTACAAGTATGAGACATTAGATAGTATACTATGGAATTTGAATTTTTATCCTGGAAGTAAGAGGGGTGACTTAAATTTATATTTGGAAATGATCCCTCTGATAATAGCAATGGTGTGTTCAACTTTTGGGGGGCTGGGTGCATTTATAATTTGGGAGTTTCTTTTTAAGGAGAAGATAATATGAACTTAAAAATACAAAATTAGGTACTAAAGTGATTATTTGTTTAAAATTAGAAAAGAAAGCACAACAAATTAGAAATTTAAAAATGCTGAGGGGTGCCTGGGTGGCTCAGTTAAGTGTCTGCCTTCGACTCGGGTCATAATCTCATGGTCCTGGGATCGAGCCCCACCTGTGTCAGTGAGAATGAAAAAGAAAGACGTGATGGAGTTTTGCATCTCTTCTTTCAGGCAGAGTATAATCAATAATATTGGAGTGATTAATATTAGGAGGGTTAGGGACAGGGGGAGAGGGGAGACAAGATTCAACTTTCTGACTTGAGCAACTGGAGGAGGTCATGTCATTGAGATGGGAGACATCACTGAGAGAGAAGTGGTGGATGTTAGTGAACTTAAGAGACCTCAAGTGAGTTGGCAATGCAGGTCAGGAAAGCAACGTGGGAGGAGATGGTGAAAGCCATGGGATTGGGAGGTTGGTGGTGCCATCAGTTGGTGGAATGTTGGAGCTAGAGTCAGGGAGTTGCCACTGCCTTAGCCAGAAGAGCCCTAAACCAGGTCAGTGGCCCCGGCAGCTCCTTAGAAACTTGGCTCAAACCAAACTCTGCTCTTCTGAATGTGCTGACTAGGTGTTTTGCATACTGTTTCCACTGCTACCACCAAGTCTCCCATTAAACTTAATTTGGCATGTCTCGTGGCAAAAATTCCTGCGCCCAAAGTTTATAGACCTTTAGTAAAATAGCTCTCTGAGTTCACAATCAAGTAACAAATCAGGGTTGGGTTTGTTTTTTTTTTTTTTTCACTTATGTAAGTTCTAGCTGATTCTTTTTATTATCCTTCGTCTGCTCATTGTTATTAGTCTTTTGTTCCTTACTCATACTTTTAAAAATTCCATCTGATTGCTGCAATCATTTTAAACATTCTTACACATATTTTGTATCTAATAAAAACAATTTCTGGAGTCTTTTCTGCTTTTTGTTTTATTGGCTTATTCTCAGTTATGATGTCTTTCTCCTTGTATGCTTTGTCTTTAGGTCTTGGTTTGTTTTGTTTTGCTTTTATTGCGAGCTTGTATCTATTGGAAATTTATCAGTAGGATAGTGAGAATTCTTTGAGGTCTACATTAAGGGCAGTTTCTCCGAAAAAGATTTTGTTTGATCCTTCCTGGAGGCATTGTAAATTCCTGGAATCACTTTCAACTGACTTCTCAGTTTATTTATTATTTACTTTGCTTGTTTTTAGAATATTCCCACAGCATTAATCCAGACCTCAAATCCATGTAAAAGCCCACCTATAGTTGCAAATTATGAAACGAGATATTTTTTCTTTTCATCCAGAGACAAGGTAATGATAGGTACTTCCTTTGGTCTCTCCTTTTTGTGGGGTTGAATTCAGTTGTTTTTGTTTGTCTGTTTGGTGGGTTGGTTTTCCTGAATCTGTTTCACTGAAGATGTCTCAGACCCACAGGAATTTTTGTACCAACTCTTTGTTAGGTAAGGGACATTTTGTGGGAAGGAAACACATTCCTAAACCTAGTCTCCTTTCCCTGGGCAATTGTAAAAAGTGAATATTTGGGTAACAGAATAATGTGGATGCCCTTTGGGCAGTCAGCAGCTTCAGAGCTCACTTCACTGGATTCATGCATTAGTTCTGTAATTGGCCTCTAAGGATTTTCCTTATTTTCTTGCCAGCTCAGCAACACATGTAAAATGATCATTTTAAGGTATTTTGTTGCTGAATGGTTAGTCAGGTTATTACTGGAACCAGAAATCAACCATGACTTTCTTATACAGTTCCCTGCCCTGCACCAGAATTGCCAATTGCCTTGATTTTTCTCTTGTTGACAAGAGTATGGTGTGTCCTTATGACCTTCTCAAATTATCTAGCCTATCAGTCATATCTGTATGGGATCTACTTCCTTCATAGCCATTCTTTGGAGACCCTGGAATCTTCTGCTCTAACATGGAGCAGTGACTCTCCAGCGGTCGTCCCAAGATTTCCTCTCTCTGCTTCCTAGGGTGAACCCACTATTTTCTAGATCTGATAGCGTCCAATATTTTATTTGTTTCTGCATTTTCTCTCTCGTTTCATTAATGATCTCAATTATTGGATACATCTGAGTCCATCCACATCTAAAAATGTCTTCTTAAAAAAATTTTAGAGAGAGAGAGAGCATACATAAGTGGGGGAGATACAGGAAAAGACTCTCAAGAAGGGGGAGGGAAAGACTCCCTGCTGAGCGCAGAGTCTGACTCAGGGCTCAGCCTCAGGATCCTGAGATCATGACCTAATCTGAAATCAAGAGTTGGCTGCTTAACCGACTGAGCCACCCAAGTGCCCCTAAAAATGTCTGTATTTTGCTCTCAAACTTGACTGATGGTTTGCTTGGGTATTGAATATAGGTTCAAAATAAATGGGCTGGACTTCTGATTTCAGCTCCAAAATTTAAGAACTTAGAAATTAGCTCGTATTTATAACAAGAGCTGAACACACTGAAAATCATGACTTTTCTTGGGAACATTAGAAAACTGAGGTCTCAAGGTAGACTACCCCAAATCTGAAAAATGCAGAAAACCAAAAGTTAAAAAAAAAATCTTGCAAAAAGCCAGAGAGGAGAAAAAAACCTTACCTATAGAGGAACAAAAACGAGAATTGTGGTGGCCTTCTTTTCATTTAAGCAAAACAAAACCAAAAAACAATGGAATGAAATGTTTTAAGTGTTGAAAGAAAAAAATCCACCAACCTAGAATTCTATACCCATAGATTATTTTTCACAAACTAAGAAGAAATAAAGACTTTTTCCGAGAAAACTTGAGGGCATTTATCATCCATGGAACTACTCTGCCAAAAAAAAAAAAAAAAAAAAAAANAGACAGAAGGAAAATATGGTCAGAAACTTGGATCTCCATAAAGAAAGGAAGAACATCAGAGAAGATGTAAATGACAAATCATCCATGGAACTACTCTGCAAAACAAAACAAAACAAAACAAAAACTTAAAAGAAACAAAGACAGAAGGAAAATATGGTCAGAGACTTAGATCTCATAAAGAAAGGAAGAGCATCAGAGAAGATGTAAATGAAGGTAAAATAATAACCCTTATTTTTAAATTCTGAATTTATCTAAAATTAACTTGATTGAAAGCAATAATCATGACATTTTGGGCCAGTAAAGTGAATGACAGCATATCATAATGGATGAGAGAGGAATTGAGAATACTCTGTTATAAGGTACCTGTACTACACATGAAGTAACAATATCGTTTAAAGGTGGACTTAGATTAGTTGTAAATGTTTATTGCAAACTCTAAATTAACCATTAAAATTTTGTTAAAAGAAGCATATTGATGTGCTAAGGGAAGTGATAAAATGGAATTATAACAGAGTAATTATTAAAACCAAAGAAAGCAAAGGGGGGGAAAGAACAAAAAGAAACAACAAATTCAACAAATAGAAAATAGTTACAAACATGGTAGGTATTAACCCAAGTATTTCAATAATCACTTTAAATGTGAATGATTAGAATACAGCAATTAGAAGACAGAGATTGGCAGAGTAGATAAGTAAAAACACAAGACCTAACTATATGTTGTCTATCAGAGACCCACTTTAATGACTCAGATTAGAAGTAAAGAGATGGAGAAAACTATGTCCTGGTAACACTAATCAAAACTGGAGTAACTATATTAATTTCAGATAAGGCAGATTTCTGAAAAAGAATTATCAGTGGTAGGGCACCTGGGTGGCTCAGTGGGTTAAGCCTCTGCCTTCGGCTCAGGTCATGATCTCAGGGTCCTGGGATCGAGGCCCGCATCGGGCTCCCTGCTCAGCGGGAAGCCTGCTTCTTCCTCTCTCTCTGCCTGCCTCTCTGCCTACGTGTGATCTCTCTCTCTCTGTCAAATAAATAAATAAAAAATCTTAAAAAAAAAAAAAGAATTATCAGTGGTAAAGAAGGTTACATGACAATGAAGGAACCAGTTTTCCCAGAACACATAATAGTAATCCTTAACCTAACAACAGACGCATCAGAATTTGTAAAGCAGAAACTGAGAAACTGGAAGGAGAAAACAGATTAACTCCACTGTGATAGTTGGGAACATCAGCACTCCCCTTTCAGTAATCGATAGATCAGGGATCCCGATTAAAAAAAAAAATCAATAATGGTATAATTGGACTAAACAGCACCATCAGTGAACTTGATCTAATTGACATTTATAGAAAACTCGACCCAACAATGGCAGAATACAAATTCTTCTCAAGCTTGCATGGAACATTCATCAAAATAGGCCCAATTCTGGGCTACAAAACACAGTTTAAAATTTTTGAAAGAATAGAAATTATGCTATGTGTTTTTCTCAGATCACAATGGAATGAAACTAAAAATCAATAACAAAGATAGTGGAAAGATCCCCAAATATTTGAACATTAAATTCAAATATTTGAACACTTCTAAATAACAATGAGCCAAAGAAAAATTCTCAAAAGAAATTTAAAGATATTTTGAAATAAATGAAACTGAATATACAACTTTTCAAAATTTGTGGAATTTACTGAAAGCAGTTCTTTGGGGGGAATTTAATAACATTAAATACATGTATTGGAAAATCAGAAGAATCTAAAATTAATAATCTAAGCCTCCACTTTAATAGTCTAGAAAATGAAGAATATAAGACTAAGGTGAACAGAAGAATGGAAACAAAAACTGGAGCAGAAATCAATGAATTTGAAAGCAGAAAAACAATGAAAATCAACAAAACCAAATTAGTTCTTAAGATCGATAGATACACTTATAAACCTCTTGCCAGGATAACCAAGAAAATAAGATAGAAAACATATCACTAAGAGCAAAAATGAAAGAAAGGTCATTGCTATTGATGATGGGAACATTAAAAGACTCATAAAAACACTATGAACAACTCTGTATTCACAGGTTTGAGAAGATAGATGAAATGAACAAAGTCTTTGAAAGATAGGTTATCAAAACTCCCGCAAGGAAAGGTAGATAATTTAAAGATTTTTTTTATTAGAGAGAGAGTGTTTGGGAGCATACAAGTGGAGGAGGGGCAGAGGGACAGTAAGAGTGAAAGAACCTCAAGCAGATTCCCTGCAGAATGCGGAGCCAATGTGGGGCTTGATCCCACGACCCTGAGACCATGACCGGAGCTGAAATCAAGAATCAGATACTTAACCTGGCTCAGTTAGTTAAGCACATGGAAAGGTAAATGATTTAAATAGGCCTGCGTCTACTTAAAAATTAAATCAATAATTAATAATCTTACACAAAAGAAAGCACCAGGTTTAGATGGTTTCACTAGTGAATTTGGAGGAAGGAAGGAAGGAAGAAATAATGCTAATTCTCTGCAATCTCTAATAGAAAATAGGAAGAGGTGAAACAATTCCTAACTTAGGCTATGAGGCCAACATTACCCTAATACTAGAACCATGTAAAGGCATTAGAAGAAAGAAAAACTACAGACCAGTCTCTCTCATGAACATGTGGTAGACAGAATTAAGCCCCTCCCCACATTCTAATTCCTGGAACCTGTGAATATGGTACCTTACCTGACAAAAGGCCCTTTGCAGGTGTTAATAAATTAAGGACCTTAAGATAGGAGATTACCCTGGATGAACTGGGTGGTCCCAATATAACCAGAGTGTAACTGCAGTATAACCCTACAAGAGGGAGACAGTAGTGTTCAGAGTGAGGGAGGAGGTGTGTGGCAGGAAGAGGTTGGAGTGATATTCCCTGAAGACAGAGGGAGGGGCCGCTGGCCAAGGAATTCAGTCTCTGGAAGCTAAAATAGGCAAAGAAGTGGATTACCCCCATAGTTTCCAGAAGGAATGGAGCTCTGCTGACATCTTGATGTTAGCCTGTAAGTGTTACTTCAAACTTCTGACTTACCTCCAGAACTGTAAGAGAATACATCTGTATTGTTTTGGTGCCAATACCTTTGTGGTAACTTTAATTTTTATAGCAAAAGTCAAATAATAAAATAAGATGGGAAGATCCTCAAGAAAATGTTAGCAAACTGGATCTGGCAGTGTTTAGAAAGACATATACCCCACAACCAAGTGGGCTTTACTGCAGGCATGCAGAGCTGGCTCAACATTAAAAGATAAGTTAATATAATCCACCACAGCAACAGGCTAAAGAAGAGAATTCATCTGATCATGTCCATGGCAGAAAAAAGCACTTAACAAAATCCAGTACCTACTCATGATACAAATTCTTGGCAAACAAGGAATAGAGAACTTCTTTAACTTCATAAAGAATACCTACCAAAAACCTTAAACCCAAAGATAACATTATATATAAACTGTGAGAAACCCGTGCTGTTTTGGTGTCATGAAAATCTTTTGGATGTGGTCTGCTGTCATTGACCTTGATCACTACATTATCGTCTTTTTATTTTGAAGAATTTTGTGTTTTTTCATCTCTGTCTTTCATTCTTTATTTGATAATTTTCTCTCCGTTCTCTGATCTCTTTTCTAGTAATTTTCCTTAGTAAGATGTTGAGCTACATAGAATGGACTCTTTATCTGCTTTCTTTATTTGGTCTACCTCTATCATTCTGATCTATCTGTGTCAGATGACTGAAAGGTGGGGAGGATCAAATAGGTGAAGGATAGGAGATGCTCTCGGGTGGTTGAAACCGTTTGGTATGGTTCTGTAATGGTGGATACAAGATGGTATGCATTTGTCAAAATCATAGAATGTAACGATACAGAGTGAATTTCATATATACAAAATATAACAGTCCAACCAGAGGAAAAGATGCTGATCTAAGTAACTCTGCGAATGAGTGGAATCTGAAATTCTGGAGACAAAAGGAACTGCACATAAGTACCATACTCCGGGTGATAAAGTTATTTCCCGTGGGTGTATGAGTGAACAATTCTGATACTGTAGACCTGTATCCTGGAGTTGACCAATTAAATAAATGAACAGGAAATGGTGGGATCCAGTTTTGTCACTGTGGGCATGATCTTTTACTGATAGGCAAGGGGAGGAGGCTAGAATAATCTATGTGGTAGTGGAGTATGGTTAGAGGTATCAGTATGAACTCATGTTTAGCTTAATATAGACCCAGGATGCTTACATATAGAAATACTTACAGATCTGTATACATTCATATGTTAGTATACACACATATATTTCCTTGTTTTGTCAGCTTTGGGAACCTAGAAGTGATGGAACACCTCAGAAGCTATGAGCACATCTAGCACTTCGATCTAGGTTCCTAATATCATTTCCTTAAAAGAGGCAAGGCTGTTTGGAGAAATGGGTGATTCTAGGACTGGGGTGGAAAAAGTGCAAGATGAGCTTGGAACATCATGTAGTGACAGAAAGTTAGGAGGAGGTGGTCCAAACAAAACCAAAACTGAAACAAAACCCACAAATATAGCCAATATGCACTGAGGGGATTATGACAAAGTTACACAAGAGACAACTGAAAGAGCTCCTTTGGTTAAAGATGGAACAATTTGAGCCAAAAAAATCGAGTAATATTGGATTACAACCCAAAGTATAAAATAAATTGAGTTGTCTGGCTGGCTCAGTTGATAGAGCATGCAACTCTTGATTTCACGATCAAGAGTTCAAGCCCCACATTGGGCACGAGGCCTACTTAAAAAAAATGGCGAAGTATAAAATAAATGTCCACGAGTCTGTAGTGATAGAAATATGACTGACTGATGGAGAGGAAGAGACAAAGTCCCCATACAGAAATATTCCATGTAACTTACATAGATACTCTGTTTTTATAGAGCTGGATCATAAATCTTCCCTCCTTAAGTGTCAGCTGACCATCACACCATATGGAAAGGGGAACAACAACAACAAAAAAGTAACTTCACAGTGCAAAAATATGACCACCACCTACCTGAGCTAGATGGGCAGCATCAACAGTGATAAGTCACGTTGATGGTATTTACCCTTGATGCCATGAGAATGACACTTCTGTGATCTTCCTCTCCCAAACCCATAACCCAAGTGTAACCATGAAAAAAACAGCAGACAGTTTCCACTAGAGGGACACTCTGCAAAATATCTGACCTGTACTCCTCAAAACTGTAAAGATCCTCAAAACAAGGAGAGTCTGAGAAAGTGTCACAGTGAGAAGGAGTCTAAGGAGACATGATGAGTAAATGTGATGTTTTACCTCGGATGGGATTCTATTAGGTAGAAACTAAGGAAATCTGAGTAAGTATGTATCAATACTGTTTTATTAAGTGTAGTGAATATACCACCAATCTTGATAGAAGATTGTAAGATATGAGATGCCTATGTGGCATAGTCAGTTAGGTGTCTGACGCTGGATTTCAGCTCAGGGTCGTGAGATGGAGTTCCTTGTCAGGCTCCACACTGAGTGTGAAGCCTGCTTAAGATTCTGTCTCCCTTCCCCCTCACCCCTGCATGCTCCTCTCTCTCTCTCAAAAAAAAAAAAAAAAAAAAAAGGATTGTAAGATATGCTAATAATAGAGGAGATCAGATCCTCAATTTATGGGAACTCTCTATACTATTTTCCCAATTGTTCTGTCAAACTACAAGTGTTCTAAAATAAAGACCATTTTTAAAAAGTGTCCTCAGAACTTTGAAGGCAATGTCTTTTTTTTTTTTAAAGTAGGCTCCACGAGATTCATGCTAATGAGTAGGAGAAGATGTCTTCAAGACACTGTACTGGATTTTTTATTTGTAATCAATGTAAATTGTTTTATATTGGAATAAGCAAAATGGCTCACTTTCTTTCTGAGAATAAATCTATGTTAAAATGTGAAAAAAAATTACAATTAATAAAAAAAAAAAGTAGGCTCCACACCCAGCACGGAGCCCAGTGCAGGGCTTCAACTCACAACCCTGAGATCAAGACCTGAGCTGAGGTCAAGAAGAGTTGGGCACTTAACTGACTGAGCCACCCAGGCGCCCCTGAAGGCAATGTCTTCTAATAGCCAGTGGTCTTCATGAAAAATCAGAAGATAAAATTTCTCCTCCTCCTCTGGAAGCTTTCATACTTTATTTTGTTAAATCCATGCTGTTCTTTTATGACAGTCTTTTAGATGTGGTCTGCTGTCATTTATCTTGATCATTACACTAGAGCCTTTTTTTATTCTGAAGACTTTTGTATTTTTTCATTTGGGTTTTTTTCGTTCTGTATTTGATAATTTTCTCTCCATTCTCTGATCTCCTTTCCAGTAATTTTCATGACTAAGATGTTGAGCTGCGTGGAGCTGAGACTCACTGTGTTTTCTTCATTGTCTACCTCTGCCATTCTGACCTATCTTGTAGAAATATCCTACACTATCCTCCAGTCCTCCCATTGATATTTTATTTTGCTAATCTTATGTTTAACTTCTAAGATCCCTTTTACATTTTCTGGATTTTCCCCCCACTTTGCAGCATCCTATGTTTTAATAGATAAATTTCCTCCTAGATGTAATTGAGGTTAAGAAATAGATTACCTTCATTGTGATCACTTGACTCCCCTGATTTGGTGGTGATTATTTCTGTTCGTTAGCAGTCTTTCTTTTCTCTCTGCTGCTGTTTTTCCAACTGTATGTCTTGCAATTCTTGGTTGCCTATTGATATGTGAGAATGAAGAGCCACCCTGATGACCCTGTGGAGTCAATGTAAGGTCTTGTGCACTTTGGAGACTCTGGAGGAGAAGGCTGGCTTCCCCTCCAGATGGTCTTCCCCTTCAAAGGAACTGATTGCCTTTGAAATGAAGGTCATCCAAATGCAGAATCAGAAGGGATTTACTCTGTACCAGGAGGACCCAGTGATGTACACTTTTTTCTGGACAACGTTCTGAATTTATCTGGAGGACAAACTTTTTTCTTTTACCATGGGAGGAAAGTAGACTTGCCAGGCTTAGGTTGGGGGTGGAGCAAATGGCACCACCGTTTATGGTTAACCCTGCCAGTAGTTCCTTGGCCAGCACACATACCCCCTCCCCGGCTCCCCTGCCCTTTCACATCAGCTTCTACCATCTCCAAACTGGGGGCCTCCCATGGATCCACTGGAAGACAGGCCCCTTCTTTCCCTGGAGCTCTCTCTCCTTAGCACACTTACCTGTTTGTCACATCCAGAAGTATCCTGGAGTTGCTTGTCCCCTGATAACTTCCATTCCCCTTCCCTGGGTGGTTAGGGGTTTATCTCCTTGACATTTCCCTGAGCTTTGGAAAGAGAAGGGGAGGAAGAGATGTGACAAACCTCAAGCTGAAAAGCCTCAAGTTATTTTTATATTCCAAAAAATTATAGGGGCACCTGGGTGGCTCAGTGGGTTAAAGCCTCTGCCTTCTGCTCTGGTCATGATCTCAGGGTCCTGGGATCGAGCTCCACATTGGGCTCCCTGCTCAGCGGGGAGCCTGCTTCCTCCTCTCTCTCTGCCTGCCTCTCTGCCTACTTGTGATCTCTCTGTTTCTGTCAAATAAATAAAATCTTTAAAAAAATTATATTATAAAAATATTTTAAAAATATTTTTAAATAATTTGTAAATAACAGATACTTTATAAAACATAAAACACTCATTTAAATTGCCTTTATTTTCTGATTTGTAGGTAGGAACCTCTTAAGGGTTGCATTTTCTATTTCTCTGTCTCCTCCTTTATAGAGCAATCATCTTGTTGAATTCCTTTTCTTTACATTGGAGGAGACCGGGGCTTGGTGCAGAGAGCTCTTGACTGACATGTGGTGAAGCATTGGGGTTTGGAGGAAGATCGGTCTGGCTGGATTCCAGCATTCCTGCTGGCTGTGAGATTCTGAGCAAGTACTGAATTTCTCCAAGCCCCACTCTTTCATCTCTAAGGTGCTCATAATGGAACAGACTCAGTCCAGTTATCATGAGAAGAGAATGAGATTATCTGTGTAAAGTGCTTGGCACAGTGCTGTAAATGGTCATATCTAATAAATATTGCTGTTACCCCAAACATATCATCCAGATTGAATTACTTGCGCACCCAATAAGTGGGGTTTTTTTCATTTATTTATTTTTTAAGATTTTATTTATTTGTCAGAGAGCGCACAAGCTGGGGAGTGTGTCAGGCAGAGGGAGAAGCAGGCTCCCTGCTGAGCAGGGAGCCCAACGCAGGACTCCATCCCAGGACCCTGGGATCATGACCTGAGCCAAAGGCAACGCTTAACCACCTGAGTCACCCAGGCTCCCCAGGTGTTTGTTTTTATGGCTAATAATCGTTGAATTTGGTACCCTTTGGCTCTGTGACATTGGGAGGGATGTAAGTCGTACAGAGAAGGGAGAAAGGAATTTAACGTTCTTAGGAACAAATAGTAAGAGGAACAAAGAAGAGTATGAGACAAACATAGAAACGGAAGTGTGGGAGGTAGAGGCTCCGTGAGGAGCCCTTAGGACCCATGAGTGCTTTATTTGTGCTGCCTAATGCATTTGTTTGTAAATGCCCTTTGCAAATGACAGTTATTAAGCACAACATTCAAATGTTTGGCTAGAGCAGCATCTGCGTTAGAAGGGACTTCGACCAAAGCAGATACACGCGGGTCTTTGGAGCAGTTGGACGGGAGGAAGAAAAGTGTTAGGAGGCCTTTTCCTTTTCCTTATGGCTCTCAATAGTAGTGTAATTAAACAAACAGCCTCTCAAGTGAAGCCAATCCACCAAACAAAACTCCTGCACGGCGAACAGAAAGAAGCTTTTGGGAAAACCTAAGTGAAAGAGCCCAGTGGTACGGGACAAGACACCATTGGAACCAGGGTGGAGAGTCAGGACACATGGAGCCCCAACCTCCAAACCCAAAGATGAATTCTGTAGCCGTGATTCAGGGGTGGGGGGAGAGGTGTGGGAAAGAGACACCAGCTTCCCTCTTCTCGGTGTTTTATGAATTTTGCAGGCTCGCTCTGTCGAGTGCGTGCTTTTCTCATTTGGGTGGCCAACACAAGCCGGGGAATGAGTAAGCTCCTCCTGGCATACATTTTCCCATTTACCGGGGTCAGTGTTTACCTTAATAACACACCAGCCGAGATGAGGTGCTCTTTCTGTTAACCCCACACAGCTGCTAATGAGCAGGTCACTTGCGGGTTAGAGGTGCGCTTATGTTGTGCTGCTTCGCCTGGCTGTTGTGTTATTATAACAACTGTAAATGCCACATGCAGCTGCCATATGGGTTGTGCTCAGAAGGCTGTTGGTATAATTACAGGCATTAGGCAGAGATGGAGCCTGCCAACTGACATTCAAGAGGCAATAATAACGTAATTTCGCTCACAACAAATTGGCTCTCTAATAAGAGATGGAGCTGTCCTCCGAACTTGAGGATGGCTTGAGAATTCCAGCGAGCACATTTCTGTCCAGCTCTTCTCATCAGGGGGGTGGGAGGTCATCACACCCATACCCCCAAGTCGGCTTCCACAGTTGCTTGAGGAGCGATCAAGAGGGGACATGACTCCGAACCTTTTTAGTCCAGAGCAAAGCTATGGAGTCAGAGGAGCCAACTGGCTTCCAAGGGGGATTTGCCACCCCTTGGAAGTATGGTCTCGAAGAGGTCGTGAAAGGTTTTTGCCCAACGGGTGGCTCCTCTTGAGCACCATTCAGGGAGTTGTTTGCTCTGTCGTCGTGTTTGGAATGAGCCAGAGAGTGCATCTGGGGCGCCTGCTCAGTGGGGCTCTGATTTCACTGGTCTCTTTGCTCTTGTTTTCCCACAGCCCAAATAGTTCTCCCACCCCCCATTCTCCGCCAGCAAATGTGGAGGCAAAGCCATTTCCTCTGCGACAGCTTTCTTGATCCTTCTCTCTTACCTCCAGGAGTTAGGATCTCTTTCTTCTTTTTGTGTTTTTAGCATTTGGTGTCGTGATTGTAACATTTTATCGCTCGTGTAATTATTTGTGCCCACACCTGTCTCTCAGAGTTGACGGGGAGAATCTGATAGCATCTGTTTCTTATTCGTCTTGGTAACACCCATCATGCTTTTCACCCAGCAGGTGCCAAAGCAGGTGTTAAATGGATTTAAAATATATCTTCAAAAGCTACAGCCATTCTGTACTTTTAAATATGCATAGAACTTGAATCACAATGGCTAACACAAAAGCAAGAAAAGAGGAATGGGTCTGATTATTTAAAAATAAAGCCTGTGGTTTACATAGGCTATATAAACAGATTTCTCTCTGTATGTATGTTACATCAGATTATATATATATTTTGTATGTATATATTTATACATGTATTTCTTCATGCAGAGATCCATAGCCATATCTGTGTTTGTATCTGCATCTAATATTTTGGTATTCTGTGCCTTTTAATGGAGATTTAAAAACTTTGAATGACCTAGAAAGACTTGCTATGCTCTGAAATGATAAAAGAAAGTTACAAAACATAATCACTGTGGATATGATTTGTATTCATATATTCTAGTGATAAATATTTATGCACTTAAGGTCCGGAAAGATAGGCACGACCAATAAGATTGAGTGTTTATACATAATGGGATTTGGATCACTTTTGCTCTCTTTATTTTGTTAATCTGTGTTTTCTAAATGTTTGCAGTGTATGTGCAGTTCTTTTGTATTGAGGAAATTATTAGTATGTAATTTTGTTAATATATTTTCCAAGCTTTCTAAGAGGAAGAACTTCAGCACCTCCAAATTCTGTTTAAAATAATGTCCAGGCCGTAAGTGATATTGGGGCGTGCTATTTTTCTAATACTTAATGAGTAGGCTTCCTTTACTTTATATGAATGAAGTGTGTTTCTGAGTTCACAGGTGCAAGGGGTAAGGCAGGAAGTTAAGACATTTTGGAGTGAAAAACACCAGCTCTGGGGCCAGAGCAATATTAAGTTAGGTATGGACTTTATTTAGTTGTTTTGCTTTTTTTCCCTTCCTTCCTTCCTTCCTTTCTTTCTTTCTTTCTTTCTTTCTTTCTTTCAACTTCCTTCCTTCCTTCCTTTTTTTTTTTTTTTGTAAAAAGGTCAGACTTCATTGGATCAGGCAGCAGCAAAGGAACAGCTTGCCAGGTTTGTTAAATGGATTTAAATATTGATAGATGCTCTCTTTTAACCCTTGCTGCTAGCCTATAAGATGGGCTTCAGAAAAATTCTGTATGTTATACAGAAGAGAACATTTAGGCTGCACTTAGATACCTCGCCCATGTCATGGAGGCTGAGTGGAGCTCTAAAATTGTCCATTGAACTCTAGCCCGGACGCTGCCTGCCTTCCAGACGGCAAACAGTCACCAGTCAAGTGTCTAAGTGTGTTTTGGATTTATAGTTCTCTAGTTGTTCCTGAATGCTTCCTTCTATATACTGTGTGATGGGCAGAGGCTGGGCTGCAAGGGCTGTATGGGCTGCAGGTGGTACCCTGCCCAGGTCCCCTTCTCCAGACCACTGGGCCCCCATCACTAGCCCATGGGGGGTGGGGCGGAAGGTGGCCCCTCACGGCTCCCACCAGCCCTTTCTCCAGGGACCTTCCTCAGTCAAGGGAGCACCTTGCTCAGGCGACTGTGTCCTCCTTCCTTACCCTGGGGGGCCGAGAGGCGAGGCAGCCACAAGTAACTGACTGACTAACATGGGACACGAAGGATCAGCCTCTTGCCTCCAGGGTTCTTTGGGGGACCAGGCAGAAGCCAGTCTGAAGCTGAGACCACACCCCCACTTGACTCTCTTCCTCAGACCCATCCACACTCCTGACTCCCTTTCTCATGAGAGCACTTCCTCCCTAAATCACCATCACGAGACTCTCCCCATCTCGGGCTGCGCTTCTAGGAGCCCTACGCGAACCATTTAGGTCTGTAAATAGAATGGAAATCTTCTGTGATGTTTTCAATTTCACTTCAGTGAATAAAGCTGAACGTGTTTTCACATTTTGAGAGTCATTTGTATTTCCTCTTCTGTGGAATTTATTCACAGACTTTGCTTGTTGAAAATGCTGGTTTAAATGCTGAAACTTATGTTTTAGTATTTAGTGGGGCCGCAGCTCCCTCCCCTGCTGCCTGCTGCCCGCGGCCTTAGTATTCCTTTCTAGAATTTTCCCCAGTGCCCTTGCTTGTTTTGTTTTGCATTAATTGTTGAATCAGATTGCCCGATTCTTACATAGATCCTGTTGATGTTTTTGTCGGGACAGTTGTAAAAGTATAGATAAATTAGGTTGAATTAAGAATCATTATGACATTGGCTCTTCTCAGCTAGAACATGGGATGGCGTCACTTGTTCAAGACTTTGTGTCCCCTGGGATCATGTTAAAATTTTCCTTCATAGAGAGTGCCTTTTCTTAAATGTATTCCTATGTGTTTTATTTACTTATTTTTGCTTTTCGAAAATGGAGTATTTGATTCCATTATATATTCTAATTGTTTTTCCACATGTATGTTACAGGAATTTTTACTCTGTATACTTACTCTCTTCTCATCTTGCAGTGTTTTGGGTTGATTCTCTAGTATGTTTCAGTATATGTATGTTCACATCACCTACAAGTGACAATTTTACCTTCTCTTTCCCAAAATTTATACCTCTTTTTGCTCTCGTTTAATGATATTGGTCTGAACCTCCAGAATGAGGATAAATAGGTGTTCATTTTCACCATTAGTGGACCTTTTTAAAATTGTCTCTGATTTAGATAGAAACTTTTAGTATTTTCCCATTAAGCAGTGATGCTGGCTTTTGCATTGAGAAAGATGTATTTTAGTATCTGTGAATCTCTCTCCGTTCCTCACTTATTAAGAAGACAGTCATATTTTCTTTTTAATTAAAAAAGAAAATAGGCAATCATTCATCTCTAAAGTTGGCAAAGGAAGGGAAAGACTCAACCATTTACCCTGGCTTTCCTACTTGATCCGTACCATTGGGCACTAAACGGTAGGTGAGAGGAGGCATCCCTTTTTTACAATATCCCAGCTGATGAATGAAAACCAGCAATGAGAGAAAGAGAATACCATCATCTTGCAATCTCCGTTGAGTTAATGGATGTAGGCATTGGGGATCTGTGGCTGAAAGAGGAGGAATAACCAGTTGTCACATGTCTTCTGATACAACAAAACAAAAAACAAACAAAAACACAGTATCACCTACCTCTTGTCAAAGGATCAAACCTTAGTCTAGTCAGACCACTCGTTCCAGTGCCACAGTGTGTAAAGTACAGAAGGCAAAGGGCAAGCCAAAGTGTGCCATGAGGATGCAAACTATAAAATCAGGGCTTTGGGGAAGTCCATGTGTCAAAGCCTTAGGTGTCTCAGCAGGGCAATCGTAGGGGAAATAGAGGAAGAAAAATGAGGTAGATGGAAAGAAACTTCACAGGCCCATCAATTCGATAAAACTTGGCCAGTACAGGGTAATGTGTAGATACACCGTGATAATGCAGTAAAGAAACACAGGGAGGCGTTCCTCCACAGTCAGCGTGGTGGTTGCTTTTGAGCAGAGCGATAGGCTTAGAATTGGGGTGGGACACGTGGAGGGGTTTCTTGAGTAACCGGCAATGTTCTAGTCCTCACCCCAGACGCTGGTTCCCAAGGTTTGCTTGCTTTCATTAATTTGTTATGGTTTTCTGTACTTGGGCTTTACAATAAATGGGGCAAATTAAGGGAAAATGAGGGGATGATTGGTGCGTTTGGAGTATTTGTGGCAGAGAAGGTCTGTGAGTCTTCAAAGCCCCAGCTTTCTGACTCTGAAAGTTGCTAGGAAGACAAGAGTTATTAAGAGGCCAAGCAGGTGATTCAGGAAGGTTTATATTGTGGTGTGCGGGTGAGCCAGCTTTCTGTAGCAAGAAGCCCTGGTTTGTAACCTTTTGCTCATCTTCATGATTAAGTAATCCCACTCTATCCTTTGTCAAGCTCCAAGGTGATGGAGATGAATGATGTGCACAGTTGGCTTTTGTGAGCCACTGAGAGCTGGTGCTGAGCCATTGCTGGGTGGATGGGCACCAAGATAAATGCCATCATCTTCTGCTTTTATTTTAGGGTACACCAACTTGTGGGGCTTATTGTAAGGTGTTTCTACGACCAGCAACATTGATCTATTTAGATTAAAATAAAAGGGGTGGTCTTTGTGAGAACCAGGCATGAGGTCTGAGCAGACTATCATACCTGCTTCTATTCCCCTTTGAAAAGAAGCCAGATTTTATGCTAAAGGAGGGACAAGAGCATCTCTCATCCTGATCCTAGGTTGCTAAGGTGGGAGATCGGGAACAAAGTTTAGAAGACGAGGCTCAACTAGATCATTTAGGGTGACTGAATAATTGAAAGGTGTGACCACAGAATCCCAGGGAGCTAGATATTTGGGGGGGCCTTCCGGGTGACAGGAAGATGGTAGATTGAAGGAATGCAGCAAAACTCCAGGCTTTAGAGCATCCGTGTGCCACCCTGTGCAGTAAGCCAATATATGTATCTTAGGGCTTTGGGGAACTGATTTAAGAGAGATGAAACATGAACAGGGACTCTCCACCGATGCTTCCGGGGCATCGCGAGAACATACAAAGCGGGTTTCTCTAGCACTGCTCTTTGGAAGGTCACCAAAGGCTTAGAAGCTGGTGCTGTCTCAGGAGAATCGTTGGCAACTCAGCTTCCGGGCCCCCGTCCAGAGCCACTGGGAGGGGGAGGGGAGATTTGGGGGCAGGGACACAAATGTCTATTTCCCCAAAAAATCTCTCCGCAGGGGTTCTTCCATAACCAGTCTGCAAACTGGCACTTTGGAATACTAACATTTTGGAGGACGAGAGCATGGGAGTTGGGAGGGAGGACTGGAATGAATGAGAATGTGCTATCGGAGTAACCATCTCCCTGGGACCGGAAACAGGAAACAGGCTTTGGCCATGCTGCAGAATGATTCAGCATCTTTTCAAGCATCCCGGGTACTTTTTCCCATGCTCAGGGTCGGCCACTCTTAGTCTCTGGGTGCACCCAGGCTTCATGTTGGGTTTGTCTAACCTCACACATCTAATCTCAGAAGGATGTTTCTGAGATTGTTCTGCTGTACTCTTGGGTGTTGGCACTTGATCAAGGGGTAAGAACTGTAGAGCAAAGACTCTGTTCTTCAGTTATGGACCTGCAGACGCGGCATGTAGGTGACGACAGGGGGTGTGGACTTAATTCAGGGACCTCCTCTGAGATGTTAGTCACCTTTTACAAATGGCCTCCTGTCAATAAAGTATGCCTTCCCTAATACTAAGGGAAATCAGGTGAAGAGTGGGAATCACACAGGGAAGAAGCTTTTTCTCTTTGTTCTTATGAGATCAAATTTTCCACTCATTCTTTTTTCACTGCAGGAGACACAGTGTGTTACATATTCAGCCCTGTTCCTTGCACACAGTGAACGCTCATCATGGGAGCGTTCCCTTCCCACTCCCTATGAAGCCAGTGAACACTCGGGCAGTGTAAACGGTTTGTGGTTGCCTCAAGAACAAAATTCCCTTGGGCATAAGAGTATGAAGTGTAATTCACAATTGAATTATGCTCTCATTCAAAGGAGTTTGTCACTATCTTTAAAAACTTATCTCGTGAGAGTACTCAGAGTGAGTTGGGGTCTGTCCACACATGGCCTCACTTTTTAACATCGGAAGATGCTGTAGAGAGTTGTGGTTGGAGCGTGCGGGGTTTGGAGTCAGAGAGTGCTTGGGTTGAGTCTGGACTTGATGTTTTGTGGGTTTAGTCGTTATTTAACCTTTCTGAGGTTGCTTGTTTGTAAGATCGGGGCAGGATTGGGGGGTGGGTGCGTGCATGTGGGTTTATTATCCTTATCTGTTCTTCAGAGAGTTGTGAAACATAATTCAAGAAACGTCCTTAGTATTGTGTCTCAATAGAAATAATTGCTGTCTATGTGTTAATTGCTTTCTGGGAGTATAACCTCTCTCATACAGAGAAGAGAAAGAAGACAGAGAGATCCTTTGAGTCTCATTTTAAACTCCCAGTGATTGGAGGCTGTTCACCAAAAACCGATGGTATCTTTCTCTGTGATATCATACACAGTTACCCTATTCTTTAAAAAAAAAAAAAGTTCTTACAGTATTTATATATTTAATCAATTTGTGTGTGTGTGCCTGTATATGTGCACGCAAACTCGTTCGCATGGTAAGCTCAAGGACTTGAATTTCCCATGTCTGTGCCCCTTATCTGTAAGGGGAAGCGCCGCAAGACTAATTTTAGCAAGCCTCCTTGGTGATTTTTTACACGATGTTTCAGAATCACTCTGAATCCTCTTCCTTTATGCATTCATTCACTTGACGACTATTTATTGAGTGCCAGCTCTGTCCCCAAAGCCAAAAGACTTAAATATCACAGAGAGGGTCCAAGTTCATGCAGACTATTCTCTGACCCTCACGCACCTTTACTTTATTGCTCAGGAGATAAATCCTGGGGCCGGTGCACATTCTCTGTGGCAGGCATGCGGGAAGTCGCGGAGCATGAAGGGATCCAATGTCTGCCGGGAACAATGACCGTTTCAGTGTCGGTAGACAGTAAGGTGTGCTGGGCTGGGCCTTAGGGGAGGAACAGAGTCTTGAGAAATGAGCCTGGAAAAGTTAGATAGGGGGCAGGTCGTAAATAATGGTACGATTTACAGAGTGCCCACCGTGTGTCTGGCACTTTGCTTTACCAGTGTTATGTTATTTAACCAGCATAACAGATAGGTATTATTATAACCTGACATTAGCACATCAAGCGTCTCCTTTTAATTCCAGCTGGGGCAGAGAAACTGGGAAAACAGAAGCGTTCCCAGCAGGCAGCCGCACTAGGCAGCAGAAAACCTGTACAAAGCAAAGTGCAGGTCCCCCGTCTGAAGTGTCAATTATATTTCTAACAATTGCATATGGACTTCATTAGCCAGCTAAATGGTACCTATTTTAGCATCCCACCAGCTGGAGGGATTTCCAGTAGGAAATGTGAGAAGGGAAAAAGTCTAGGAATCTCAGGTTCCCCAGAGCCTTCTGGAATTCATACAGATTAAGCAAGATAAGGTCAGCTCTAAACTCCCCTCTCTTCTTCCTGCACCCCTCTGCATAGTCACCTCACGAGTGAATAAAACCAGAGCACCTGTATCTGCCCAGAGGGGGCTGGGGTGGTTTTCTTGTGTCCCTTTGGGCCTCTGAGGCTGAGTCCCTCTCAGGGATGGTAGGCAGAACCAGAAAGAATTCATTCAGCACCAGCTCTCTGTGGGAAACTTGTATCTTTTTGACATGAGGGTTCTTTGTTATATGCTTCCTATTACATCTTTAGCACAGCTTTGTGTCAGCTTTTCCCATAGGTTGAATATAATGATGGGTAACCTAATCCTGAAGGTAACAGAATAATCTTAGAGGACACAAGGCTCTATTTAATTCTTGCCAAATGACAGAATATACCCAGACTCTGACCAGACCTCTGCAGAACTCCAGTAAGGTTTTGTGTCTTGCCGAGCTTGGAGCCCGAGGCTTCCCATTCTATTCTTTTTCCTGCTCCCAGGCAGGATCTGATTTCACACCAATCGATCTGTAAGAGGATAATGGTATCACAGTTCAAGACAGACAACCATGGAGAATTGTTTTATATGCTTCTGATGCTCAAGAAGTTCCAGGGGCCTGGGCTACGTCTCAGTTTTCAGGGAGAGTCAATTCCAGGGCAGAAGAAAGCATGGAAAAAAAAAAACCACCCAAAAAACAAAAACAAATGCCCCCCAAAACAAAACAAAAAACAAAAACCCAAACCCACCAATAAAACAAAACAAAACAAAAAATAAAACAAACAAACCCCCCCAAAACAAAAAATGACCCCCAAACCATGGACTTTGGAATCAGGTTGACATGGGTCAGAAGCACAGCTCAGTCTCTGATTTGCCATGATCTTAGTCAAGATGCCTGGGCTTCTGTTTCCTGGTTAGTAAAATGATGATATAAGTCCATACCTATCTTGGAGAAATTTTATAGGAACAGAATTAAGGGAATATGTGGGATGACATTCAGAGGGAGTGGGGGCGGGGATTTTCTCATTTGGTCTCATTTTGATGGTCATTTGAAAATTCCATAGAGTGTTGTCCAATTAGTTCTCTCCCTACTCCATATGGTGTGTCATGATGCTCTCTGGATAGCTCACAATTCTGGTGGGTTAATGTTGGAACAGTAGCTGGCCTAAATGTATTTGGACATCTAGATTCTCTACCTGGACACACACACTCTCTCTCTCCATATAATGCTTTTGCAATTGCAGAATAAAGCATTTACTAAGGGCCTTTTATGCAAGGAAGTAGATGCTATTTTAGCTGCTGAGGGTAAAGAAGGAGAAACATATGGTTCTTGCCTATAAGAGGTTTACAGACCAGTCGGAGTCAGGTACTCCTGTAGGGACTATGATGGGTGCCTGAAGTGTAGTGAGTTCATGGAGAAGGTGAAAGGCAGCTCTGTCCAGAATGGAGAAGGGTCAGGAGAGGCAAGAAGGGAAAGTGACCTTGGAGCTGAGACTTGAGGTTGAGTAGGTGTTCTAAAGGAAGAGGATCAGTGGCACCAAATTCCAGGCAGAGGGAGCTACTTCGGCAAATCAGTGAGAATGCTCTGGGTGGATTAGATTAGGAAATTGTTTAAAGTTCATGATGGCCAGAGTCTAGAGCAAGGACAGTGGACAGAGGAAGTTGGAGAGACACACTGGGGCCGGGCCCAGAGGATTATGTAGCATGTGCTAAGGAGTTGGACCGTGATCATGAGTACTGTTATGGGACCAATGAAGATTTCTCTGGAAGGAGTTCCCATAATGAGCTTTTACACTTTAGAAATTATTCTGGATACTATGAGGAGCATGTCCAGAGGTGAGTTGTCTTTTTTTTTTTTTAAAGATTTTATTTATTTGTCAGAGAGAGAGCACAAGCAGGGGGAGCGGTGGGCAGAAGGGGAAGCAGGCTCCCTGCTAAGCAAAGAGCCCCATGTGGGACTCGATCCCAGTACCCTGGGATCATGATCTGAGCTGAAGGAAGATGCTTAACCAACTGAGCCAGGCATCCTAGAAGTGAGTTGTCTTATTTGCATCTCCTGCTTGGGGTTTGTACTCTTCCTTGGGTCTTTGGCTTGAAGTTTTCTATCCATTCGTGAAAATTCTTAGTTGTTAGGTCTTCAAATGTTGCTTCTCCTTCATTTTTCCCTTGCTGTTCTTCTGTAACTGTTAACCATGGATCATAGGTCTCCTGAAATCTTTTCTAAATTTTCAATCCTTGTTTCTTAGTGTGATTATGTGGTTTTGTACATAAAGCCTTGTTGGAACATGGCTGTGACCACTCATTTGTGTATTGCCTATGGCAACCTTTTCACTCCAGGGGTAGAGTTCGGGGCTTTTGACAGGCACATGAGTCTGCAAAACTCAAATATTTTCTGCCTGGACCTTTCCAGAAGAAGCTTGCTGATCCCTGAGCCAATGTATTGCCAACCACATCTGTTGAGTTCTTTATGTCAGCTATGCTTTTTCATTAACACAATTTCTGATTTTTTTTTCATAGTTTTTAGTTCTCTGCTTAAATCCTTCAGGTATGAATTTTTGAACATACCAATGACATTTTGAAATCCATGTCTTGGGGCACCTGGCTGGCTCAGTCAGTGGAGCATGCGACTCTTGGTCTTGGGGTCATGAGTTCAAGCCCCACGTTGGGTGTAGAGATTACTTAAAAATAAAATTGTAGCAGTGCCTGGGTGGCTCAGTCAGTTAAGCATCTGCCTTCAGCTTAGGTCATGATCCTGGGGTCTTGGGGTCAAGCCCTTTGTCAGGCTCTCTGCTTAGCAGGGATTCTGCTTCCCCTCTCCTTCTGCCCCTTCCTGCCCCACTCTTGCTCTCTCTTTCTTTCTCAAATAAATAAAATTTTAAAAAGTAAATAAATGAATTAACTCCAGACTAAATATCAGAAACCCTGATACTGCTACCCTGAAGAACTATCATGCCTGCTAATAGATGGCCGTGTGGGTGTGAACTTTGCCTTTCTTGATGCTTCTGAATCCAGATGTCTTATGGATGGTTCTAACTGGCAAAACCTAGACCTCATGTCTGTATCCTTGTGACAAGGCAATGTGAAGATATTTTTCTGGGTTCAGTCTTAGGAAGATAAAGCCCTTAATGTAGAAAAGGAGCAAAGATGTTGGAAGGACATAAATCATAAGTGCCCATTCCAGTCTTACCCCTTGGTTTACATTTCAAAATAAGAACAACATTCATTTCTGAAATAATCCAACTATTTTTCATATCAGCAAAAATTGAATCAACCATCTTTTCCAAAAGGGAGCATTGAAGGTTACAGGCTTTCTGGGTGATAATCATTCCTCCTCTAGCTCAATTACTTTTTTTATTAGTCATTTGTAACCAACTTGCTATATTGTAAAATTTGCCACCACCACCATGTGCTATAGCAAATGGCAAAGAGTAGCAACAGTGATCTGAAGCTGTAGTTTTTGCTTTTCCTCCACTACCTATTTCAGACATCCTTTGCCCTTAGTAAGCATTCACCTCATTAGGATTCTTTACCTGACAGAGTGACCTAAACTTTTGTTTAAGGAAAGAATTTTAACCTTGGAAATCCTGGATATTTGGACTTTCTACAATTTTTTAAAAGATTTTATTTATTTATTTGACAGAGAAACAGCCGGTGAGAGAGGGAACACAAGCTGGAGGAGAGGGAGAGGGAGAAGAAGGCTTCCCAGTGAGCAGGGAGTCCGATGTGGGGCTGGATCCCAGGACCTTGGGATTATGACCTGACCTGAAGGCAGACACTTAACAACTGAGCCACCCAGGTGCCCTGAGTTTCTACAGTATTCTATTAACTTTTATCAAAGGGAATTGCAATCATAAGAGAGCTCCACAGGAAATCCTGTTGATGAATGCTGTTAACTTTGCATGAGGGAAATGATGAAGGTGTGAACTCCACTTTCCTTGTAACTCAGCAAACCCCAGAATCAGACTGTATGCTACAACTCACCCTGCATTACTATGGATGCCATTCTTTTTGACTAGTTTGTGAAAATCCCTGCTAAGGCACTCATGGCTGCATTTGATTGGGAAAACCCAGGTTGTGTGCCTCTACCTTATTAATGAGGTCATCTGAGTAGGCAAGCCCTTGCTTCTACTTTGGGATATGTTCAGAGTGATGGAATGTGTGTCTGATTTATTTCAACTCTGCATAGCACTCAACCCAAAATTTTGTGTACCTCTTACAAGCTAGGACTCCTGATGCTTTCTGGACTGCAGTGCCAAGGGAAGGAAAACGGGATGTAAGAGGTGAAAAGAGAAAGATTGAAATCTGGGGGATTATCTTTGATAAAGAAGCTGGCTTTGGGCCATAACATCACAAAAACAGTCTGAGGTTCAAGAAACAGTGAACACGGCGTTCACCCAGCGAGATGTCGCTTGGTGTCATCGTCGCTTGTGCAAGACAGGGAGTTAATGCCTTTCATCAAAGCAGCAGGGCCGTATTCTTCTCCATTATCTCCCAGACACTGAGATTTCAAGTTCTCTTTTGAGGCTTGAGGTGTTGGTTTTACTCTAGTAATTAGATAGCTATGTTATTATCAAGTTTTCATAACCCAGATCTTAGAGACAAAAACTTCCTGTTGGGGTGGCCGAAATAGTCCCTCTGTTGCCTACAGAACAGCATAACCCTGCACAACATGACCCCAGTGACCCGTATCATCTCTCCTCCATCGTTCCCTAAAGTCTACGCGACAAGCAGATCAGATTTTCTCTCCTGAACAACTTACTCTGTGATCTCCATGTTTTCATTTATGCCTTTTCTCCCCTCAGCCTGCCATCTCTCCCCTTCCTCCTCCTATTAATAGGTTCTAAATCTCTAAGACCGCAGGGGGAAAAAGCACCCCTTAGTTAATGTTCGTGAAAATATCTAGCAGAGTCTCTTGCACGTAGTCGGCCAAATTGAGTTAACATAGCCTGNAAAAAAGATTTTCTCTCCTGAACAACTTACTCTGTGATCTCCATGTTTTCATTTATGCCTTTTCTCCCCTCAGCCTGCCATCTCTCCCCTTCCTCCTCCTATTAATAGGTTCTAAATCTCTAAGACCGCAGGGGGAAAAAGCACCCCTTAGTTAATGTTCGTGAAAATATCTAGCAGAGTCTCTTGCACGTAGTCGGCCAAATTGAGTTAACATAGCCTGTTTCATTTTTTACTTTTCTCCATTCTTCCTGTTGAAATTACTCTTTTCTTCTGTCTTATCATAGCAACAATTACTGTGACTTTGAATGTGTCTGGTCCATTGGCCTGGTTATCTATGTACACTGAAGTGATAGGTCATTTTTATATATTTTGAAAATGTACCTAAATCCTACCCCATATTTATTAATTTCTAATTTCATTCAAATATGTGTTTTTGAAATATGATTGCATACCTAGGTTTCAGTGATGCATAGGCTAGGTTTGTTTCTCCCTTCAAGGACATTTCTTTCTTTTTATTTTCCTCTTCCTTTCATTCTTCCCTGCCTTCATCCCTCTTTCCCTCCCCCTTCCCCCCTTCCTTCTTTCCTTCCTCCCCACCTTCCTTCTTTCCTTCCTTCCTTTTCATAAACTAGGCTGAAATTAAGATCATATATATTGTATCTGTCAAGGTTCAACCAGAGAAACAAAACTGATAAGAGGTATATTAAGGGATTTCTTGTAAATAATTGTTCTACACAATTGTGGGGCAGGCTGAGGTTGGTCTCCGGGCTAGAACTCTTAGCTCCAGGATGACCCTTCTGCCCGCAGGCACAATTTCTTCTTTAGAGAAGCCTCACCTTTGCACTAACCAAATCAAGTCCCCCCAGATTACCTAAAATAGTCTCCTTTACTGAAAATCAACAGATTACAGACTTTAATCGTAGCTACAAAATACCTTCACAGCAACACCTAGATTAGGTTCTGATTGAGTAATTAGCCAAATTGACACTGAAAACTGGCCATCACATAGGTCTTTATGTGGGTACATGAGCGATTCTCCAGGCTGTGGATTCAACAGTGGTATTACCGAGGTCCTTGGTGTAGCATTTTCAAGTCTATCAGATATTTCATGTGGCTTCCTCAAGTGGGGGAAGCAATGTGCGCTCCACGATCCATGACAAGAACTGTCATTGTTTCTTATCCTGGCCAGAGGTTGACATTGTTGGATTCTCAGGCTTTGCCAGTCTTTTGAGTGTAAGACTGTACTTCGTTATTGCTTGAACGTGTATCTCCCTGGTTACTGGGGAGGCTGAGCATCATTCACACTTAATTTTTCAGTTGGGTTTTTCCCCGGCAGGAATCATCTGCTCTTTGTACTGTTCTTATCTTTGAATAGTACCTTTATCCATTTTTTACCGCCAGCTCTCCTTTTGTTTTTGTTGTTTTTTTTTTCAGTCTCAACTCGACATGTTTAATTGCTTTGTGATTTATTTATATAAATAATTCTATGTTGCTATTGAAGTAAGAGGCCACTTCAGTCTTGGGAACTCAGAGAGACTGGGGTGGCCTCTGAATCCACAGCATATATGATAATGACAGGTCATAAAGGACCACAAAGAATACGTGGTGTAACAGTGTATTAGTTTCCTCTTGTTGCGGAATGATTTACCACAAGCTTACTGGCTTACGACAACACACATTTAACACCTCACAGTTTTTGTGGGTCAGGATTCTGGACACAGCTTAGCTGGGGGACTCTATTCAGAACACTGATAAGGAAGTATAAATTTTTTAGGTTCAGCCACTTTAGGAAGCCTTATGAAAGATCTCATGAAGTTGTATTTGATTATATGAAGACTTGCGCTTGAATCTTTGTAGGACCTTTATTCATGCTCCTTGAAAACCAGAAATTGCCCAAATGCCCATCAAACAGTGAATGGGTAAATAAAAGTGGATTACAACAGAATACTATCAGCTATAAAAATGAATGAACTATTGACACAAAAAACAACATGGATTTTCATTAGGCTGTTTATTTNAAAAGTGGATTACAACAGAATACTATCAGCTATAAAAATGAATGAACTATTGACACAAAAAAACAACATGGATTTTCATTAGGCTGTTTATTTGTTTTTTTTTTAAGATTTTATTTATTTGACAGAGAGAGAGAGAGAGAGATCACAAGTAGGCAGAGAGGCAGGCAGAGAGAGAGGAGGAAGCAGGCTCCCTGCTGCGCAGAGAGCCCGATGTGGGGCCCGATCCCAGGACCCTGAGATCATGACCTGAGCCGAAGGCAGAGGCTTTAACCCACTGAGTCACGCAGGCACCCATTTATTTTCTTAATACTAACTTTTGAGAGTTCTTTATACAATCTGGACGCAAATCTTTTATCGGACCTGTGATTTGTAAATAATTTTTCCCAGGCCCTGGCTGGTTTTTTTCTTTCTTTCAACAGTATCTTTCAAGGAGCAGAGGTTTCAAATACTAAAGTCTGATTTGTCACTTTATTCTTTTATGGATTGTAGTTCTGATTGATGTCCTACCTAAGAAATTTGTCCCTAACCCAAAGTCCCAAATATTTCCTTCTAAAAGTTGTATAATTTTGGCTTCGTGACCCATTTGGAGTTTATTTTTAATTGCAGTATGACATTTTCCTATAAGTGTGATATTACATGTTTATGTAAATATGTATATATATTTTAAAACTTTTTTATCATATACATTACAAATTTCTTTTTTTGGAAGAGCTATTTTTGTAGCTCCCATTGGTTATTCTACTAAATATTTTATCAGATTTACGAGGATGGCACCTGGTATTAAGTTTACCTCAGTCCCACACAACAAAGAATACCCTCAGCACCCCCAGGGACCCCATAAAACCACGTGCTTTCTTCTACAACAGAAATCATTCCCTTTGTCTTCATGGCTCCTGAAGGCAATCATGGATTTTTTGTTTGTTTGTTTTTTAAGCTGGAAACCAAGCTAGTGTAATGTTACAACACAGTACTCAATCAGTTTTGTCTAAGTTTTTTTTTTATGCTTTTCCCAACTGATGGTCAGAGACAGGTTCTATGACCGCAACATGGCCCTCATAGGTGGTTGTACAATTAAATCCATTTTCCACGGCCGCAATATCCAATGCAAGATTTGAAGCATTTGGTGACAACACCAAATTCTCGAGGTATTCGTCATTTTTACGAAGGTACATTTGCAAAATGTGTTTCTGAGATAGCCGTGGGGAATATCTCATTGGTCTCCAATGTAAAAGTAAAAATGTAGCTCTCCAAACAACCATTGCTTTTGATTTGTGGCATGTGTTTGGAAAATAAAGCATTTAGGCACTGGCCCAAATATAAAGTGGAAAGAAGCCCTGCAAGGCAGATGCTTACCATCCCTAAACAAAGGGACCTTAGGACTCCTTGGATACTCCAGCTGTTGATCTGTTCTAGTTTCAGAGAGAAGAGAGTCATTTAAAATAAAATCCCTTTGCCTTTGTAAAAATGCAGTTGTGGTTGAAGAAGAAATTGTATTTCAGAATAATAATCTGCTGATGACTTATTTAGGAATACCTGGAGTCCAGGCTCTTACTCTATTTCCAAAGGAACAAGAGAGCATTTCATTGGTGAATGAGTGGTTCAGTGAATATATGACATGATAGATTTAGAAAAATTCATTTGATACAATGTATTCATAATGTATGTCAGGCACTTTCCTAGATGCTTGAGATCCACCAGACACAATCCTTGGCCACACGGAGCTTAAAGTCTATAGGGGGAAGAGAGATGTTATTCATATAACATATAGCCATGCATGTCATTACAATGGAGATGAATGTTTCAGTGGGAAGGTTGAAGTGGTTTTTGTGGGTGTGTATCAGTTACCTGTACTAGTCTGGGGATCAAGGAAGTTTTTTCTGAGAAGTTATTATTCAGGTTTGATAATTAATGGAGTGAAGAGATGAAGGAAGTGCATTCTAGACAGAGGAAACAGCATATGCAAAGGCCCTGTGGCAGGAAGGACCAGGGCCCTAATTGTTAACGAGAGAAGTCCAGTGTAGATCCAGGGAGGTAGTGAGAAGGGAGATGATAGGGAAGCAAGGCAGCAGGCAAAACAGTGAGGGTTTCTAGGTCATGTTAAAGTATCATGATGTGGTCTCAAAAGGATTAAGAAGTCATTAGTGGGTTTTAAGCAGCACTGATTTATCAGGCTTGTGTTTCAAAAGATTGTACTGTCTGCAGCCTCGAGACCCATTTAGAGTAGGATCTGATTGAAAGTAAGCAGACTTAAAAACAGATCAGGCAGGAATCACCATGAGCGGTGATGACCAAGATGGTGGCAGGGGACACATCTGTTAAAGTCTCACCAAGGAAGCATCAAGGATAATTTGAGTTTCTGGCTTGAGCAGCTGTGTGGCTGGTGATGGCATGCATGGAGAGAGGAAGGTTGGAAGAAGAGCAGGTGGGGGAGTTCAGTTCCATTTCAAACATACTGGTTTGAGGGGATTTCAGGACAGTCTAGAGCAGGATAAGTGGGCACATGTGTATGTGGGTCCAGAGCTCACAAGAAAGCTCTGCTTTGGAATGACAAATGTAGGGGTCACTGTTACATAGATGGTAGCAGAATTTGCAGATATGTAGGCCTTTGACTTAGCATCATTTAGAGTTGAGAGTAGGTTTAAACCCAAACCGTGGGGACTCCAGCATTTAGTGTCTACATAGTAGAGCTTCAGCCTGCAAGGAGAAGACATACCCGAAAAAGAATTACCAGGAGAAGGTGATACTGTGAAAGTCAAGGGGGAGAAGTGTCTTAAGGAGAGAGTGATTAAATAATGTCAAGTGTTCAAACCACAGGAACAGCCCAAGTGCCCATTGGAATATGAATGGATAAAGAAGATGTGGTCTGTATACATAATGGAATATTACTCAGCCCTCACAAGAATGAAAGCTTGTCATCTGCAACCACATGGATGGACTGAGAGGGTGTTACACTAAGTGAAGTCAGTCAGTCAGAAAAAGACAAACACCATATGATTTCATTCAAATGTGAAATTTAGGAATCAAAACAAATGGTCAAAAAAACCCAAACCAGACTGTTAACTATAGAGAACAAGTAGATGGTTGCCAGCAGGGAGTTGGGTGGGGGGATGGGGGAAAGAGGTAATGGGGATTAAGAAGTACACATGTTGCGATGACCACTGGGTGATGAAATGGAAATTTTTTTTAAAGATTTTATTTGTTTTTTTTTTTTGTCAGAGAGAGAGCAAGCACAAGTGGGGAGGGGGGCGGCAGGCAGAGGGAGAAGCAGGCTCCCTGCTGAGCAAGGAGCCCAATGCAGGGCTTGATCCCAGGACCCTGGGATCATGACCTGAGCCGAAGGCAGACGCTTAACTGACTGAGGCACCCAGGCGCCCCATGGAAATGTTGAGTCAGTATATTGTATACCTGTATATTAATGACACTGGAATTAAAAAAAAAAAAGTAATGTCAGGTATTTCCAAGAGCCAAGACCAATGAGGCTGAAAAATTTTAAGTTTAAAATATTTTGTTGATGATTAAAACAGGTTGGTCTTACCTCCATAACCTTGCTGTATACTCTACTCTATCTTGTTATTTTCTTTAATGGATGTCTTTGTCTATACAGAGCTGTTGTTGGTTAAATCTTCCTCACTGCTTAAAGAGGATATATATTGTATCTGACACATAAGCCTAAAAAAACCCCAAATCAGTGTCTACCCTTTATTTTTCTTCTTGTCAGAGGCAAGCAGTGCTAGGGATTTTCAAGTGCCCTTAGAAAAGATGAGAAATGAAACAACTTATGTGTATTTTTCCTGCTTTCCCTGTTTAGTATTTTTCTTAAAGAGACTTTAGATCATCTGGGATTATTTACTACATCCCTCATTTTCTCTTTGAACAATAACTTCTTACATTTACATTTACTTTCACACTTTTATGACAGCTCCCCTCTGTTTATTTATTTTCCTATATCCTTTGGTAAGCCTTTTTTTATTATTTTTATTTAAGATTTTATTTTTAAGTAATCTCTATACCCAAACGGAGGCTTAAACTCATGGCCCCGAGACCAAGAGTCACAGGTTCCATCGACTAAACCAGCCAGGTGCCCCCTTTGGTAAGCATTTTATACCATATCTGGCTTGTTCCTGATTCCAAATTTCCTTCATTTCTTGGAGTGCGTCTTTAGTTACATTTAAATAGAAAAAGTTTAAGTTTTAGGGTAATAACATCCCTGTCAGAATAAAATCTGAATACTATAGAAATATAGATAATGGAAAATGGAAAGTTCCTAATAATTCCAACCCCAGGCAGGAACTACAATGACAAACAAAACTTCATGGTCTCTCTTCCTCTCAAAAACACGTTGAGGGGTCTACATTTCAGCCTACATGACAATCTGTGGCTCTTTTTAGTCTGTACATGGATGTCTTTTGTGACTTTTCTGCCCTGGAAAATTCTACCTGGATCGTTTCTTCTCCCTGCCTTCTCTGTGTTCTTTCTTTGGAACCCCTGTTGCTCGTGGTAGGATCACTTCAGTCCTTGGTCGAGGTAACACAGTGCAACAATACTTTCCTCGTGTGCCCAGCTAGTTGTTGTGAATTGCCAACCAGAATGGATGCAGGCAGCCAAACAGGATAAACATGGCGATCAGGAGTTGGGAATGGTTCAAAAACTAACATCTTCCTGATAGAGGGCTGACTCCCTGCGCTTCTAATCCTAACACTGGATTCCCAGTCTGTGTGCAGGAAGTCTGTGTTTCATGGGGAAAAAACCAGGATTGTCTTTCTCAATCCAGTCCTATTAGCTTCATTGTTAGGGGATAACCCTTCATGGTTCAGACCTTAGGTTGCCTACAGGTTTTCGGCAAGATGGTGCCTCTCGTTTGCATACGATTGTAAATTTTTATATTTCTGAATTTTTGGTGGATTCTGGTGGGCTGCCCTAGTGATATTATTTCAAATTGGAAATCTGTACAAATGTTTATTGAGTACTGATTCTAAAAGTGACACATGATTAACCTCTTTTATCTAAAATGTCAATCTGAAAAGAGGGAAAAAGGAGAGGTCCAACCTGGGTTTCTATTAGAATATCTTTTTGAGTCCTTTGGTAACTTGTTTTCCTTCTCTTGGAGTTACTACTAAAGGAAAAAAGAAAGTTTCCTCTATAATATCTATTACTTTTAATTTTTTTAAGTAGAAAGGAACTGGCCAACAAAGCTGGTTCACCAGTATCCAGAACTGTTTTGTTCTCAAAACTGTCCTGCTGGAATCAATAAACTGTTGATTAAAATCCTCATTACTTCATACATTTACCAAGCACAATCTGTTTTTTAGAGACCTAATCACTTTCATGTCACTAGCTGCGGGGGGGGGGGAGACAAAAGCTGGGGCTAATTATTAACAATTTTACAAAGCTGATACTGAATTTCTAATGTATCCCAAATGCCCGTGTACTCTGATTAGTTCTGTGTCTCCCTCGCTAGTATGTTGCTAGCTTGGAGAATGATTTTTAAGATCCTGGGGTTTCAGAAACACTTGCAACAGTAACAGATTCTCTGGTCATTTCGAAACACTGCAGAACCTCTTCAACATCTGGATTCAAGGGGGGGGGGACTGCTGGCTGGTAGGTGACCAATAGCATCCTTCCATTCCACCTGCTTCAAGATGGCTGACTCCCAGCTGCTGAGTAAAGAGGAGGAAGCGGGTCAGAGTTGCCTTGTAAAACAGGCCAACCTGGTTTCGACATGTTTTAACTCCCAGATCTCCATCTCTTTCCCTGCAACCCCTCCTGAGCCTCAGGACTATATTTCCACCCACCAAATCTACAAATCTGGACTGAGTCGCTGGAGACAATAGTGATCTGTATTGAAAGTTGGGGACCAGAGCCTGAGGTTTTGAATTGAAAGCCTATCCCTGGGGGTATGTCCTGGGGGTGAAGGTGACATAATTAAGGCATCCAATTAAGTTGGCGTTTATTGGTGAAAGCTCTGACTTCTGAGTAGTTCACCAGTATGTCATATAATCTCGCACTTGGAAAGAGCATGCTGGAATCATTACATGCAGACACGAGTCTCCCAGGTAGAACAAGGTCTAAGGCCAGGACAAAAAGATCATTTTCTCCTGAAATCTGCCTATCTCATTAGCCTTTTCATGGGTGATATAACTTCTCCTTCCCTACAAATATGCAGGGGTCCCATGGCTATCACTATGAAGCATGCCATCCCCATTACTGTTATAAATTATGAGCCAAGCCCCTGGAGGCCTTTGTCCCAAGTTACAGATACTTACTGAAGATGAACTATTATATGACAGCACAAGGAAAAATGAACTTTAGGAAGTAAAACTAACAGGTTTTTTTATAAACCATTAATCCATCCAGCATGTGTAATACAGGTAATCCCCATAAAGTGGAGTACATAGAATTCATAACACCCACACCCACACACACAAACACACACATGCATCTTTTCAAATACACGAGACCATCACTTTGATATTCTAATTTTTATTAATGATTTTAGTTTGATTTTTCTTAGCTTTTTTTCTGAGTTTTCCAATAGGATTTCTGAGTTATATTTACCCTGATTGTTATTAGTGTTCTTTTCTCATCGAGGATCTGAAACGCAGACAGAGCTAAAAGTTGGCTCTGTTGATTATTTAACAAAGATACTGTGAAATCATAGTGTTGTATCATTTGAAGGTCTTCCTATGTAGAATGTCTCTGAGGCACTTGGTTGAAATTTGATTAAGCTGCTTCTAGGTGAGGTTTGTTTCGAAGGTTCTGAAAATCACATGCTTTGGTCAAATAACTAAATCAGCCCTGCAATTTGACACAAAATATATTTTTTTAAGATTTTATTTATTTACTGAGAGCCCGTGCATGAGTTGGGGAGGACAAAGGGAGAGGGAGAGAGTATCTCAAGCAGACTCTGTGCTGAGCACGGAGACCAACATGGGGCTCAGTCTCATGACCCTGAGATCATGACCTGAGCCGAAATCAAGAGTTGGTCACTCAACCGACTGTGCCACCTGGGCGCCCCATGAAATATCCCTTTTAAAATATTTTAAACAACCAATCTTGTATCTTTATGCCCTATCACCAATTACTGTATTGAAAGTGTTTTGTATAAATACAGTTCTAAATTAAACCAATACACAGGTAAAGTTAATTTTCTTCCCAACTAAACACTAACCATGGTAGAGATTGGTTTTCTTTCCTCCCATGTGATTTTAAGATAAAGAGGCACCATTTCTTGACAAAAAATGAGTAAAATTTGTTGCTGACAGACCTGCTTTAGATACAATACTGAAGGGTCTTTCCAGCTAAAGAAAAGAGTCACAAATGGTAAATCAAATCCATATGAAGAAATGAAGAGGATCCAACAACTAGGTTAACATAAAAGATTGTATACATACACATTGTACTCTTTTTCTCCTTTTAACTTGTTTAAAGATTTAGGTAAAATTGAAGAAAACAATAATTATGCTATTGTAGCTTTGAGTTTATAACATATATGGATGCAGTATATATGAAAATAATAGTACAAAAGAGGGGGAAGGAAATGGAGCTATATCATTATGGATTTCTGTATTTTACCTGAATTATATTAATCCAAATTCGACTGTGACAAACTAAGATACATATATAATTCCTGAAGGAACTACTAAAGAAAATAACTAAAATTTTATGAAGTCATAAAAGAAAAAAAGAATAAAATGACGCACCAACAAAAGCTGTTTAACAAAAAAAAGAATAAAAAGGAGGAGAGAAAACACCTAAAGAGACATACAGAAATCAAAAGAACTAACCATATCGATAATTTTATTAAAATGTGAGTTACACAATCCGGTTAAAAGGCACAGATTTTCATACAGAAAAACACCCAAGCTCCAAATACAAGCTTTCAATATGACACACCCTCTAAATTCAAGTAAGGTGAAAGTACAATGATGGGAAAAAGATATGGCATGAAAATACTCACAATAAGAGATTGGAAATAGGTATGTTAATAGTAGACACAATAGAGAAACAATGGAAATATGACTAGAAATGATCAGGGACAAATCATTGGATAAAATAATTCATCGAAAAGATATAACAATTTTAAGTGCTTGGACACCTAACACAGAGTCCTAAATTATGCGAAGCAAAAATTGAGAGAACTGAAGGAAGCAAGAGATAATTCAACAGTAATGGACTGTGCCATCCCGCTCTCAATGGACGAGAGAAACAAAATCAGCAACCCTGTCAATGACCTTGACCTACAGACATCTACAGAAAGTAGATGACAGGAGGATGTACTTTCTTCTCAAGTACAGATGGAACATGCTCTAGGGTAGATCACACAGTGGGTCATAAAATCATCAATAAAGTATAAAAGGATTTAAATAGTAAAAAGTATGTTCTCTGACCACAGTAAATTAAACAGCAATGGAAAGTAATGATGGAACGAAAACTGGGAAATTTCCAAACCTTTTTTTTTTAAAGATTTTATTTATTTATTTGATAGAGACACAGCGAGAGAGGGAATACAAGCAGGGGGAGTGGGAGAGGGAGAAGCAGGCTTCCCAGCAAGCAGGGAGACTGATGCAGGGCTCCATCACAGGACCTTGGGATCATGACCTGAGCCGAAGGCAGATGCTTTACAACTGAGCCACCCAGGTGCCCCTCCAAACATTTAAATAAAGAAGAAATCACAGTGGAAATTAGGAAATATTTTGAGGGATGCCTGGCTGGCTCAGTGGATAGAGCTTGTGACTCTTGACCTTGGGGTCATGAGTTTGAGCCCCTCATTGGGGGTAGAGATTACTTAGAAATAAAATCTTAAAAAAATACGTTTTGAACTGACTGGGAATAGAAGCACAATATTTTGAAACTTAGGGAATGTAGTTTGGAGGAAGATTTAGAACTTTAAAGAGCTATTATTAGGAAAGAAGCATGGTCTCAGATTGGTAATGAGCTTCTACCGTAAGAAACTAGAAATAGGAAAGCAAACTAAACCAAAAGCAAGCAGCCGGAAGGAAATACTAGAGATTAGAACAGAAATCGATGACCTAGTTCATGATACAATCCCTTCTACTTTTGCATATGTTTGAAAATTTCAAAATACAAGCTAAAAAGAAATAGAAATGAAACTCCCACCTCGATGATCCCATGATGTATTTTTGCCCCTTTGGTAGGCTTGGACCGGAGGAGAAGATGGGAATTCCTAATTCCTTCCCCTAGTCTATCCCCAGTCTAGATCCTGAGATAAGCCCATGAGTAAGTTGATTAGTAAAGTTAGTTCTATGGATACTTTCCGTGGGGAAACAGGGGAAATGTTTTCCATGGGAAAATGTCTGTTCTCCAGGACTAAAATCCCTAGTTGAAGTTCAAAGTTTGCCTTGTGCTTTGTGGCAAACAGAAGACAAGCAAGGGGACAAGAGGGAAAATGGAAAGACCTGTGCTTTTCAAGCGAGAGCCAGATTCATCCATGTCATTCATTAGAGAAATGTTCTCTTTCACTGGTCAGATGAGTGAAGCTCCATGGGAAGAGCTGTTGACGGATGGGAAAAAGAGTGGTGCCTTATTCTCCAATATTCTCGTGACAGGGAATGTTCCAGAGCTTTCTTTTTTTTTTTTTTTTAATTTTATTTTTATTATTTGCCCAAGGGGTACAGGTCTGTGAATCATCAGGCTTACATCTTTCACAGCATTCACCAAAGCACAAACCCTCCCCAATGTCCATAACCCATCCACCCTATCCCTACCCTCCCACCCCCCAGTAACCCTCAGTTTGTTTTATGAGATTAGAAGTCTCTTATGGTTTGTCTCCTTCCCCATCCCATCTTGTTTCATTATTTTTCCCTCCCTACCCCCCACAACCCCCCACCCTGCCCCTCAAGTTCCTCATATCAGAGAGATCATATGATAATTGTCTTTCTCTGATTGACTTATTTCGCTCAGCATAATACCCTCCAGTTCCATCCATGTCATTGCAAATGGCAAGATTTCGTTTCTTTTGATAGCTGCATAATATTCCATTGTATATATATACCACATCTTCTTTATCCATTCATCTGTTGATGGACATCTAGGTTCTTTCCATAGTTTGGCTATTGTGGACATTGCTGCTATAAACATTCGGGTGCACGTGCCCCTGAGGAACACTACCTTTGTGTCTTTAGGATAAATACCCAGTAGTGCGATTGCTGGGTCGTAGGGTAGCTCCATTTTCAACTTTTTGAGGAATCTCCATACTGTTTTCCAGAGTGGCTGCACCAGTTTGCATTCCCACCAACAGTGTAGGAGGGTTCCCCTTTCTCCGCAACCTCGCCAACATCTGTCATTTCCTGACTTGTTGATTTTAGCCATTCTGACTGGTGTAAGGTGGTATCTCGCTGTGGTTTTGATTTGTATTTCTCTGATGCCGAGTGATATTGAGCACTTTCTCATGTGTCTGTTGGCCATTTGGATGTCTTCTCCAGAGCTTTCTGAACCAAGGCAAGATCTCAGAGATGAGTAGAGAAGCGTCGCCCTACACAGGAGATGAAAGCAGACCAAGCATACCTGAGAGGTTTATCTCTTCCAGGCTGTCCTCCAGAATTATCTTATCTCAGCCAAAACCCTTCCTTGGCCTGACCTTATAAAGATGGGATCTCACGAAATCTCAGCCTCGACTCTGTGCTTATTTTTGGGGGTAAAACAGCATATTAACACTAATTACATATTAACTTCTATTTCAAAATGCTGTACGGGGGACCTGTGTCTGTGCTTTTCTCCCGAGGGTTTACCTTCCAAACCTTGGGACAGGCAGGAATTTAAACATGAACACAGCCACTATTTATAAAAATGGATTAAGGACTCTTCTTTATCCCACAAGTAACAGTTTTTGAACCAGGTGGTCAAAGGTGGCCAATACGCAAAATAGCGGATAAAAATAAATGATGATTTATTCATCCTCTGTCTTAGTATCAAGCAGGAACCTCCGTAAAAATGCATATTCTCACACTCTGCCCCTTGAGATTCTGACCCCGCAGGCCTGGGGCTTTGGCCCAGAATTTTGTGTTTTTCCAAAGAACACTGGTTGACTCTGAAGGGAACCGCTTTTCGTATGAACACCTAATTTAATGGAAAAGCTTTAAAGCCAGCCAGTCCCCGCTCACTGAGAACTGATGGTGTCACAGAATACTTTGGAATTGATCAGAAATCTACTTTCTCAAAGAATTTTTCACTTCTTGGTCCACCTGTCGTCCCGCCTCCTTGACTCTCCAGATTCACGTCTCCGTCCCAGTCTCCACCCAGACGTGCCTCATCTTGCTTCTCCGCTGGGGCTGAATGATGTCAGGCTGGGAATGAGACCAGAACAAAGGACGGATCCATATATATATATTCATGGTGTTCCTGGTCCCTTTTTCTTTCTGAGCAGAATTCCAATTTCTGGGGGAGGGGCAGCAGATGGCCCAGGTAGTCTACCCCCTTCACAGCCCCCCACGTGGGATTCCCCAGCTCTGGGAGCAGCAGGGCCGAGTGGAGCCAGGGGTGGAGGGTGCCCAGGAATAGAAACTGGGAGCCCTGCACTTGAGCTGTGGTTCTGCCCCCTACTGTCTGGGGGGACCCCGAGCGAGTCAGCTGATCTCTCTGAGGCTCGGTTTCTTCCCTCAGAACATGAAAGCTTTGAGCTAAATTACAACTGAACTTCCCAACTATGATATTATAATATACGTATTTTAAAAGCCTTGTGTGAGACGCCTGGGTGGCTCAGTCAGTTAAGCATCTGCCTTCAGCTCAGGTCATGATCCAGGGTCCTGGGATCGAGTCTCGCCTCGGGCTCCCTGCTCAGCAGGGAGTCTGCTGCTCCCTCTGCCTCTGCCCCTCCCCCCTGCTTGTGCTCACTCTGTGTGTCAAATAAATAAATAAAATCTTATTTATGTTGATGCTTTATGTAGCAAATGCCCTCCTACCTCCCACCCTCCTCCTCTCTCATTTTGTAGTAGCCGTTTTGCCCCCTGGGTGGACTGCCCACCTTCTGGCCATGATGACCAGTTCAGTGATGTATAGATGTTCCAAGCACAAGACACTAGCTGGTGCTTGTCATTTTTCCTGCTAGCCAGAGAGCTGGTTCCAAAGCTCAGGCTGTTGTCCTCTCTTGGAATTGCAACTACGAAGTGTACCCTGAATTGCTGCTGCATTATTGTGCCATGTCTGAGACCAGCCCTCTCTCCGGACACCTCCTTTCCAGAAGCACCTACATACGTACCCTTTGTCATTTGAGAGCATTCGCATTAACTTGCAATCGTAGGAAGTCTGCTTGATAAAATGGCAATGACTTAAAATCTAAGCCCCCAGTGGTCGCTAGAATCTTAGACCGGGGAGGGGAATTTGTTCTTCCAAATAGTATTGGACTCCCCGAAGTGTGTAAAATGGTGGGGTGAGTGAATTTACTCAAAGCTGAAACCAAATATTTTGGACATAGTTTTAGATGACAGACTCCCGGAGATGGAAGGGACTTCACATGTATGACCTCAGAGATGATGAATGGTTTTTAGATCCTGTCTACCAGGCACCCGACTGGCTGGCTCCTGGCTCACGGGAATATCAAGAAATAGTTGTTGAATCAGTGAATAAAGGGGTGAAAGGAACAAGAGAGTCTGGGAGGAGAGGAGAGCGTATTTCTGTATTGTAGTGTATCAGTATAGCAAATTTGTAATGCAAAAGTGGGCCAGTCCTATCTGGAAATTATCCAGAAATCCTTTGCCCCCACCAGCGTAAGTGGTAGAGCTAAGATTTATACCCCAAACAAGTTATAAACATGAAGTGCTAGCCAGTGGAATGACTTGATAACAAAATTCAGAAGAGGAAAAATTCGGGCCAGTTCAAGTCTTCCAGGACATTAAATTCAGGTTCTTTCTTTAGTGAGCCCTCCACCCCAGTTCACATTGCACTGGCGTATAATTATAGCATATGACTAAGCTCCGTAATTCCGTCTCCCACCTTGTTTTCCGTTGCAACCCTTCGTGTGATTCACTTATGAGCTGGAGATTTGTTAATTGACTCTGACCCTCTTCTCCTATAAACAAAAGGCCCATTTGCTTCAGAAATTTCCCATTTGGTTCTCTACCAATATGTACAAAGTGAACTCTTGAAACAAAAGAACTTTTAAAATACACGTTTAAAAAAACCACACAGGTACTGTTGGAGATGGAGAAGAAGCTGCATTTTTAAAAAGTTCGTGGAAGCAATCTTCCAAGAGACCAGGCCCTAAATTTAAAGTCTCAGGAGGAAGACAGGGAGATGGATGAAGTACACATATTTACTGAAACTTTAGTATCTATGAAATAAAACGGAACCACATTTTGTGGCATTCGATTCTACTTTTTCTTTACAAAAGCCATGTCCTGAGATATCTTGGGCTTGGTTTTCATTTTGTCATTCAGAAAAACAAACTCATTGCTGCTGTTCCATTCCTGCCAAGTGTTCAAGATGGATTGTTTTCTGAAATTCTTAAAAAAAAAAAAAAAGCCCAATATAAACTTGGTATTAACATCAATAATTTCTTTCCTTAGAATGACCCTTTAACCTACATGATCTCATCCCTCTTTCCAGTTTTGCATGTGACAGGGTATCATGTAATGAGGCCATAAAGCTCAGAAGAGTCATATTGCAGTTAAAAATGGAAGGCTGGTCATAAACAAAGCTGGCTAGTTTCACTGGGAATGGAGCAAATACACTAAATGTAAACACGCTGTAAACTGAGCTCCGGTAGAAGGGTTGGAAATTTTCTCAGCACAAAGACAGTGACTCTCCCACATCCTTCCACTAGAGAGGAGAGGAGCCCCCGATTTCCTGATGATACTTAATATGCCCGGAATTAAGTACCATTACCACTAGGATCGCCACTCACCTTAGAATGATGAGGCTGGGCCAACTGGCTTCTCTCTCCTGAGCCAAGCACCATTTTAGAGTTTTATTTGCTGTTGCTAAAAACCTAGGGAAAGATGCCAATCCCAACTGAAACCTAAGAAGGAGGAAGAGGAGAAATGAAATCTTAGCTATGAACGATTCCTCAGCCGTCCCAGAGGGGAGATGCTGGCAGAGGTCGCTCGGGTCAGCAGAGAGCAGATCCCTCCTCACTTCGAAGAAATCTGCTGGCTGGCATTTCGTTAGCTCGCTGCAAAGGCAAAGCCTTGAGCCTTCCCATCAGGAGCACCCAGCCTGCTCCCGATGGACAAGCAGAGATAATGAGAGGTGTCAGAAGTTTCTGGAAGGAATCCAGGTGACAGAGTGTCTGTGGTGAGTACAGAGTGAACAGAGCTTGGGAGCATGTTTACTTGCTTTTGCTTTAGGCCTCTTTCCGTGTCTCCTCAGGGATGTGTGGCAAGTCGCTGGTCGTGGCAGGAATTGGGTCTGGACTGAGAGGCTAGGGAACAGAACTGTGTGAGTATGACCTCCTACCCACAGCCCACGCTCTCTCCATACCTGAGCAGCACGCATCCCCAAAGAACACACAGTGTGTACAGGTTGTAAGTTGGGAGAAGGGCTGGGACAGGCCATCTTGAGACCAGACTGCCTGAAAAAGAAAGTTCCAGGCCTTCCCTGTCAGGCGCCGTGAGATGGATGGCTGCTGATTCCTTTTTTTTTTTAACCTTCTATTTTTTAAATTTATTTTTATTATTACTATTTGCCCCAGGGGTACAGGTCTGTGAATCATCAGGCTTACACCTTTCACAGCACTCACCAAAGCACAAACCCTCCCCAATGTCCATTACCCACCCACCCTATCCCTACCCTCCCACCCCCAGAAACCCTCAGTTTGCTTTGTGAGATTAGGAGTCTCTTATGGTTTGTCTCCTTCCTCATCCCATCTTGTTTCATTTTTTTCCCTCTGTACCCCCCACGACCCCCCACCCTGCCCCTCAAGTTCCTCCTATCAGAGAGATCATATGATCATTGTCTTTCTCTGATGGGCTTATTTGCTCAGCATAATACCCTCTAGTTCCATCCACATCGTTGCAAACGGCAAGATTTCGTTTCTTTTGATGGCTGCATAGTATTCCATTGTATATATATACCACATCTTCTTTATCCATTCATCTGTTGATGGACATCTACGGCTGCTGATGCTTAAACTCCGTAAATATCGGGAGATGGAAGGAAGCTGTACTTCTCTGACCCTTTGAGAAGAATGCCCTGTGTGGATAGAAGGAAGACTTGAAAAATTGCAGGGGTGAGGGCAAACCTGTCTGAGAGCAGGATCTACCTGCCTTTCAAGAGATTCTGCAAAGTTGCAGGTCAGGACTGAATCTACCAAGTCACAGAAGGAGATGTTGCTCAGTAGATAGATCCTTCCAGCTCTTGTCCCACGCGGTGCTCGTAAGTTAAGTGTTGAACAAACATTTAAATGACGTTGGCTGGATGACGTGCCGAGTGTTTCCCCCAACCCTACAAGAAGGGTGTGTGCCTCTTAGCACAGAAGGAGGCGGCATGAAAACAAACAGGCAGGCAAAGAAGCATGCAACAAAAATTGCATTGGGGCTTTAAAGGAGGAGGACTTGAGAACATTCTAGCAGTAGAAGGAACCAGAAGCAGGAAGGGTCTATTTCAGGAACACTTGGAAATCTGGATTCATCAGAGGAAAAGACCTGGAGGTCTTTAATTTGGTGTTCTGGAGACAGTTTCTGAACAAGAATTTTGTCTTTTATTTTGTTCTTTGAACAGAATGTTAACAGGAAATCGACCAGTGGAGCAGAGGAATGTGGGGTTAAAGTGGAGTTAAAGAGGAGGCTGGGGCCTTGCCTGCTGCACCCTGTTGGAAGACCTTCAGCGATGGAATTTTTTTGTAACACATTATTAGGAATTTCAAATTGTAAATTATTTTCAACTATTACTCTTAGATTCTATAAACTGTCTAAGAAGTTGTTTTTTTGTTTTTTTGTTTTTAACAAGAAGCTAGTGAAAATTTTCAGAGAAAATGTTTCCAGGGATGCCTGGGTGGCGTAGTTGGTTGAATGTCGGACTCCTGGTTTCAGCTCAAGTCGAGATCTCAGGGCTGTGAGATCAAGTCCCATGCAGGCTCCGATCGGAGTCTGCTTGAGATTCTCTCTTCCTCTCCTGCTGTGCTTTCTCTTTCTAAAATAAATACAAAAACACTTAAAAGAAAAAGAAAAATGTTTTCAAATTAAAAACAATGTTTGGTATATTACAGATATCAAAGCGGAAAAACAATAAAATACCAAAAAGAAAAAAAAAATGGTAACATTCCACAAGACCTGAGCTTTGGAGGAGCACACTTTGAGTCCATTTTTTACCTGAAGAAAAAGGGCCTCAAGGACCTTATTTATAAAAGGTCACTGATTATTTATTTATTGTTTAAAAAGATTTTTTAAAAATTTACTTGAGAGAGAGTGAGAGAAAGAGAGAGCACACAGAGGCAAAGGGAGAAGCAGACTCTCCGCTGAGCAGAGAGCCTGATGTGGGGCTCGATCCCAGGACCCTGAGATCATGACCTGAGCTGAAGGCAGATGTTTCACCAACTGAGCCACCCAGGCACCCCACCGATTTTTAAAATATAAATAAAACTAAAACCAAATCCAACTTGATGTGTTGGGATCTTTCAAGAGATACCAGACATGGGTCTTGGCCTCAAGGACCTTTCCATCTGACAGGGAGGAAGAGATGTGTTTGGAGCTACTGCATGAGCTGTGCATTGGTATCAGCGGTAAGAGGAACAGGCAAAGTGCTCTGGAAACTTCTCAAACTAGAGAGAGGTTTCACTCAGCCATGGAGGTGCTCAAGGGGAGACTTTGCAAGGTCTGATATTGTGGGCAGTGTTGATGTGGAGCAGAGTGTGAAAGCCACATGTGAAAGGATCTAGCAGAAGAATCAAGAAACAGGAATTCAATGTGTGCACAGCCTGGAGTGAGCAGTTGGAACTTATATTTACTATAAAGGAATTTTGGGAATTTATAAAATGATGGGTCCAGATAATACCAAATCTTCAATGTCATTCTAAAAAAATGTGACTTTGGGGGCACCTGGTGGCTCAGGTGGTAAAGTTTCTGCCTTTGGCTCAGAGCATGATCCAGGGGTCCTGGCACCCTGCTCGGCGGGGAGTCTGCTTCTCCCTCTCCATCTGCCCCTCCCCCACTGCTTGCACTCTCTATCTCTCAAATAAATAAAACCTTAAAAAAAAATTTTTTTAAACTTTTAATGGGTGAATTCCTGTTTTGACATGGGAAATGACAAAACTCAGAGATGAGCATTAGGAAAATTTAGTCTGGTAGGTGTTTTCAGAATGGCCAGTTGTAGGAACAGACCTGAAAATAGTATAGTGACAGAATGGAAAGGAGGGGGCACGTGTGAGGTCAGCGATCATGGAGTTCATTTCCAGCGCAGTCTGCGTAAGGCGACCAGCATCCAAGACCACAGGTGAAGATGCTCTGCCATCTTTGAGTGCTAATCATCACTGTGTAGGTTGTCCTTAAGGCAAAAGGCATTTGGGGTAAAAAATCTGGAGTTCTGATACCAACTGGGGGCCATGAATAAGGGAGTATGAGCTACATTTCCTCATCTCAGTAAGAGGTGGGAGCGTCTATCCCTTGTGATGCATGGGAAGAATTAAGACCATGATGGGCCTATAACCTGAATTTCCTGGCGGTCACAAGACTGGGTGCAAATGAAGTCTGAGTGACATTAAGTCCCCCAAACCCTTCAAGGCCTCAAGGCTGAGCTCCCAGCTGCCAGGCTGTCAGGACTCCAATCCCTCTGAAGTCTAATCTCAATTATTTCTGACACTTTCCAGGTAGTGTTGGCAGATTTAGAAAAAAATAAAATAAAAATAAACAAATAAACAAACAAACAAATAAATAAATAAAATTACAAGATGCCCAGGTAAATACAAACACCCAATAAACAATGAGCATTTTAAGATAGATGCATCCCAAATGGGATATCTGTTTTGATCACCTCCTCTCCCTGCAGTTGGTGAGGGTGGAATTTGCATACTAGGATTATCCTCGGGGTAACCCAGGGTTAGGGAATCCTAGGATTCCCACCGATGACCCACCCCTGTGACACTTGACCTTGAACAGTTGAGGTTGGAAGCAGTGTATGTATGGGTTGTGAATACTCAGAGCCAAGGGTAGGACGCTGCTCACCACACAGGGCCACATGGGGCTTGAACAGAACTGGGACTGTGGAGGCAGGCTGGAGTGACCCTTGGCTCCCACGGAGGCTGTGATTGGCTGGTTTGAATAATTCCATGAGTTGGACAAGCACGGAAGCCCCCATGCTAAGGAAGGTTGGCTGGCTAGGGAATATGATCATCGGGAGCATGACGGGGAAGGGAATTTTCACTTAGGCCATCGGAGGCTTCTAGTTTTAAGTGTCAAGGCAGCACATCCTATTTATTTTGGGTCTTACAGCACAATATTGTTCCTTGTTTATCTGGAATTGGAATTTTAAGTGGGTATCCTCTATTTTCTTTGGCAACCTTATTTTTGGGTTGAACGTCCATCAGCCTCAGTCTCCTAGGGGACAGTTGGCCACTTTCAAGGCGCTGCTCCTAGTACCATCTGGAAGAATCTGCCATGGTCCTGCTCTTTCCCACCACCAAGCTCAGCTTCTCTGCATGTGTGAGCCTCCTCTCCTGGCTCCCTGGGCCCCAGTGCTCTGGAATTTGTGGCAGGATTCATTAAGACCCTTCCTCCATAATGTCTCATCCTTGGAATGGGCCTCAAGAACCATTGAAACATAGGACTCAAGCTCAAACTTGGTCCCGCAATACAGTTGCCTGGGCTTCCATCCCTGACCTCTTTATCTTCAGAGCTTAAAGCTCATCCTTCAGGACCAGATAAAATGGACATCCTTCCCAATATCTTTGTTCTTCCCCCAGCTTTTCTTATGCAGAATAATAAACACACCTCCTCTTTTGGTACCAAATGTGAAAATGCATCACAAGACCCCCAGCCCCTCTTCTGGGTATCACGAGATTCCCTGTGACAGTGTGAAAATCAGATGTGATGTGAATTGTTAACCTCTGCATGACCACAGGACCTGTGAAATGCTAATGTGTGTTTTCTTGGCTCTGTGGGAGACTGTAGGGGGTCCAGCTTGTTCGGTGTTCTGAGTTCCCGGTCTCAGTGGGTCCTTAGTGATTTGGGTGTCACAGGACAAAGTGTCCCAAACCCTGAAACCAGAGATCTTTGGAGTGGGAAGGGGGAGTTGGCCCTGATAGCATTGGAGAGGTTCAGGGTTTTAAGTTTGTTTTTTGCAAGGGGCAGAAGCTCCTACCCCTGAGAAGGAAATAGGAGCTTTTATGGGGTGAGTCAGGGTTGCTGGCTGAGACAGGATAATGCAACCTATGATTTGGGGAGCTCCAGGGAAGGGCCCACTGGCTGTGTATGGAGACAGCTGGGCTGGCTTTCAGCAACCACGAGCACTTGGAAAGGAGTCCACTGGGGATTATTATGATTCCCAATTATCATTCATTATTGATACAACAAATACATGTCGAAGACCGACTCTGGCAGCTTTGCGGTGAGCACAGTGGACATAACTGGCTTTTTGGAGTTTACGTTTCAGGGAGTTGCAGTTGGTCTAAATAATGAGTAGTGCCAGGCTCCTGCCTGGTCATAGAACTCGGTACTTCTACCAATAATTGATACAGAAATATAGAAGGCACAGTGAGATTTTTAAAATACCACCACGTATGTGCTTGCTCAAAACTCTTGGCTTTTCACGCTTACTTGCAGATAAATATAAATTTAATGGCACCATCCTCTAAGCCGTGCTTGATCAGCCCCCGCCCTCTACCCCCTTCTTCTTCTCTAACCTCCAAACTCCTTCTCAACTTGCTCTATGCTGGGTTCCTTCAGTCCCTCACATGGGTCACGTTCTTTCCCCCAGAGATCATGTCACACGCTGTTCCCTCTGCCAGAGAGGGTCTGCTTTAGGGAATAGACCCGTGTCTTTACAGAGCTCTGCCTGGTCCATATGAGCTTTTAGCTGTCATTCTTTTCTCTATGCTTCTGCTCTTCTGTCCCCTAGTTCTCATGCAGATGAACCTAAGACAATACTGTCCTGCAATCTGTCTGTGATATCCAGAATGCAATGACTGGCAAGAGTTGGTGGAAATTGAGAAGTAAAAATATAAATCCCTTTTCACCTCTTGAACTTCACAGCCTGGAACTGTAGCCACTGGATACATGCGGCTATTGGAAAGTGTGCATCCAAACTGTGAAATAAACTCTGGGTTTCAAAGCCTTAGTACCCAAAGGAGGAAGGGAGGCTGGAAGATATGTCAAGAATATTTTATGTTATTATTATGTGGTATATTATCTATTGGAATAATATTTGGCATTTATTGGATTAAATATACATATTATTAAATCAGTTTCACTTTACAAAATGTTACCAGCCACCAGAATCACGTCTCCAAGTCAGATTTAATTTTTTTTTAAAGATTAAGTTTATTGACGTGAGAAAGAGAGAGCTCACAAGCTGGAGAGAGAGAGGGAGAGAGAGAAGCAGATTCCCCATGGACAAGGAGCCTGGGACTCGATCCCAGAACCCTGAGTTCATGACCTGAGCAGAAGGCAGATGCTTAACCAACTGAGTCACCCAGGCGCCCCCTAAATCAGATTTAATTTAATTAATTAAATTAATTTAATTTAATTTAATGGAGAAGAAAAGTAACATGATTTCCCAATTTTGTGTACCAAGCCTCATACTCTCTATATGTATAGGTATACGCAAAATACCTTATTAACCTAATACCTAAATTAACCATGTCTTTTATTTTCTGTATTCTGATGCTTCCATAGCATCAGCCTTGTTGATTCAGGAGCAACTGCCCCCAGGGTTAGTCAGTTCCTGGTGAGAGTCAACAACTTGCCCAAGAGTGTGCCTTTCAAATGCAAAGAACCAGTCACAGCCCATCACCCCAGCTGCCTTTACCTAGTGCTCCCCCTCTATTCTAGGCCTCTGCTCCCTGTCCTAATCTTCTCAGGGCCAGGAACCAGACTGTTGGGGATATCTTTAACAGGGGGGACCAGATATCAAAACAAGACCGACATTCTATTGAAGAATGTAACATTCAAATGGAAGCTTCAAGCATTATAACAGAAATGACTTTTAAGGTGAAAAAAATAGTTTTAATGTATTTTATATAAATAAATAAAAAATATAAAACACAATACATATATAAATAAATATATAAATATATAAATACATATATGAATATATAAATATATAAAATACATAAATACATTTTTCACCTTAAAAGTCATTTCTGTTATAATGCTTGAAGCTTCCACTTGAATGTTATATTCTTCAATAGAATGTCGGTCTCATCTTGATGTTCTAATGTAAGTAATTTTCTTCATTGAATTTAATTAGCATATAGGGTATTGTTTCAGAGGTAGAGGTCAGTGATCCATCAGTTGCATGTAATACCCAGTGCTCATTGCGTCACGTGCCCTCCTTAATGCCCATCATCCCTGCACCCCATCCTCTCCAGCAGCCCTTAGTTTGTTTCCTAGAGTTACAAGTCACTTGTGGTTTATCTCCCTCTCTCATTTTTTTTTAAACATTTTATTTATTCATTTGACACAGAGAGAGATTACAAGTAGGCAGAGAGGCAGGCAGAGAGAGGAGAGAGGAGGAAGCAGGCTCCCCGCTGAGCAGAGAGCCCGATGTGGGCCTCGATCCCAGGACCCTGGGATCATGACCTGAGCCGAAGGCAGCGGCTTTAACCCACTGAGCCACCCAGGCGCCCTCCCTCTCTCATTTCATCTGATTTTATTTTTCTCTCCATTCCCCTGTGATCCTCTGTCTTGTTTCTTCCATATATGAGTGAAATCATAATAATTGTCTTTCTCTAATTGACTTATTTCATTTAACATAGTACCCTCTCGTTCCATCCACATCATTGCAAATGGTAAGCTTTCACTTTTTGATGGCTGAGTAATAATCCATTGTTTATATATGCTACATCATCTTCTCGTGGCTAGTAGATTACCTAGAATTATGTCCATGGCTCACATTGTATTTCTCTAGGACTACATGGCCCTTGTTCCATACCCAGACCTCCCTTCTCTGGGAAGAGTTCCCTGACCTCTCTGATTAAATAAATTACCCTAATCCCATGTTCTCATGGCCTCTGGTCACCGTAGCACTGACCCCACCTCCCTGTGTAATATTTGGTCTAGTCTGCACCCTCCGTAGGTTCTTGGCTCTATGCACGTGAAGGCTGTCTTTGCTCATCTCTGACTCTCCACACCTAATGCAGTTCTTGCTCCTATAAGCAATTCAGTATATTGCTGGATAACAAATGAGCGGCACTTATATGAAAAGATATTTACAACTGGCTGTTGACACAGAGCTAGGGATGAAGTCTAACAGCACTAAAATCAGGATTGAAAAGTTCTCATCTGGCCAGAGAGTGTGGTCAAATCATGAAAGACAAAGTTTACTAGAAATAGAAGCCTAGTCCAGCACACAGATTAAAAAAAAAAAAATCATTTGTTTCAGTAAATGAATGGGGGCAGGGACGTTTGAATTTATGTGGGTCCTGGGCTTGTCATTAACTACAAGTTCAATGTTGGCCATTACTGTGAAAGCTGTTATTACATGGGACAATGCAAATTCTAGAGTGCAGAGAGAGTAAGAATCTTCTATTGAACCAGTTATTTGTCAGATGGTACGTGACTGGCTGTGCGTCACTCTAGGTGACCTTCTCAAGAGTAATTCCAAAGGAATTGAACCAGGGTGGAAAGGGACCTTGACACCATGATATATTTAATGAATAAGAATGTCCTACTTGAAGAATAGGGAGAATGTGATGTGAGTTTTCAATTATTGGAAGCTGTTCTGTTGATGAGGTGTGCAGAGTCTTACTGTATTGTTCTGGATGGCAGAACTAGGGATTGTGAGTAGCAGTTGCATAGTACCAACTTTCATTTTCATATAAAGAACTTTTCACTTTCAACTCCCAAGGGCTTTAGCCTGCTATATCCAAAGTAATACATTCCTTATTATTTGCAGATATCCAAGCAGAGGCTGGGTGTGTATTTGGTAAAGATGTGGTAGAAGGGTTTCCTCAGGTTTGGCTAAATCATTTTTTTAATTAACATATAGTGTATTATTTGTTTCAGGGGTACAGGTCTGTGATTCATCAGTCTTATTCAATTCATAGCACTCACCATAGCACATACCCTCCCCAATGTCCATCACCCAGCACCCCCCCCAACCCTCCCACCCCCACTCCCTTCCAGAAACCCTCAGTTTGTTTCCTGAGATTAAGAGTCTCTTATAGTTTGTCTCCTTCTCTGATTTCGTCTTGTTTCATTTTTTCCTCCCTTCCCCTATGATCCTCTGCCTTGTTTCTCAAGTTCCACATATCATCGAGATCATATGATAATTGTCTTTCTCTGATTAACTTATTTCACTTAGCATAATACCCTCTAGTTCCATCTACACCGTTGCAAATGGCAAGATTTCTTTTTTGATGGCTGCATAGTATTCCATTGTATATATATACCACATCTTCTTTATCCATTCATCTGTCGATGGACATCTGGGATCTTTCCGTAGTTTGGCTGTTGTGGACATTGCTGCTATAAATATTCAGGTGCACATGCCCCTTCGGATCACTACATTTGTATCTTTGGGATAAATACCCAGTTGTGCAATTGCTGGGTCATAGAGTAGCTCTATTTTCAACTTTTTGAGGAACCTCCATACAGTTTTCCAGAGTGGCTGCACCAGCTTGCATTCCCACCAACAGTGTAGGAGGGTTCCCCTTTCTCTGCATCCTCGCCAACATCTTTCGTTTCCTGAGTTGTTAATTTTAGCCATTCTGACTGGTGTGAGGTGGTATCTCACTGTGGTTTTGATTTGTATTTCCCTGATGCCGAGTGATGTTGAGCACTTTCTCATGTGTCTGTTGGCCATTTGGATGTCTTCTTTGCAGAAATTTCTGTTCATGTCTTCTGCCCATTTCTTGATTGGATTATTTGTTCTTTGGGTGTTGAGTTTGAGAAGTTCTTTATAGATTTTGGATACTAGCCCTTTATCTGAGATGTCATTTGCAAATATCTTCCCCCATTCTGTCAGTTGTCTTTTGGTTTTGTTGACTGTTTCCTTTGCTGGGCAAGAGCTTTTTATCTTGAGGAAGTCCCAGTAGTTCATTTTTACCCTTGCTTCCCTTTAGCTAAATCATTTTGTGGGGCCCCATGCAAGGTGATGATATAAGACGGCCCTCCCTCTGTTGACATGACAAGGTTCCACTTGGGTGGAGGGCCGAGGGAGGAGGCAGGGCAGGAACCAGTGCTGGGGAGGCTGGGAGACTGGGGGTGGGGGGCAGGTGAGGTCCAGTATGAATGGAAGCTCCTAACTCTCTGGAACATGCTCAGCCTGGTCCCCTCAGTCTTTGCTTACAAAATGGCAATTCAGAGATTAACATAAGTAGAATGTGAGCACAGCCACTGCAGAGACTAGACCTCGGGCAGGCCCTTCTGAGCACAGGGGGCCATGTGACTGCCTGGCATAAGGTCCTTGCAGGAAAAGATAAAGGAACTGGCTGTCCTTTGGAAGTTAGCCAGTCTGGTTTGAAACAGAACACCGAGTTAAGGGCACAAACTTGACAGGGAGGAAACAAAGCCAGCCCCAGCAGGGGTGAGATTTCCTGCTCCAATAGGTGACCAGATACTCCAGGAAAGTGGGTGGAGGTCCTGCTGTGTGAAGGATGAGCAGAGCATCGCCCAGACATGCAGGAGCTTGAAGCGGGAACGATCCTCCTTCGAGCTGAGAGGAGTAGATGAGGTATCACCTGATCTGGGACCAACACGTCCTCTCCAGTTTCAGGGACGCAGACCCGGGCTCACCTTCAGGAGATCTGTTTCATCCCTGGAAGTACCTAAGCACACAAGACATCGTTCTTTCTGCCCAAATCTGGTCCTTTGTGCTCTACTATCTTTCCCCTGAACTTTCTCTGTGGTCTCTCAGGTATTGACCCCATGATTATGGAAGAATTATGTTATGCTCATTCTCCTGGGAACACACACACTCACAGCACACTTGAGAGTCTATTGTCTGAACTTTACTGAAGGTGCAAGAATCGAAAACATCAATGTCTTAAGAAGCAGCCAGCATCCCTTCTACCTGGTCATTATAACGAAGAACAAAGAGTTCTCTCCACACTGCCATGCTGATATCCCTCCACACTGTTATTTGTTTCTATTTATTACTAAGATTTTTTTCCCTGCTATCTCATATGGAACAGCTTTTGAAGATTCCTGTGAGCCACAGCTGGGAAATTCTTTCTTTGAAGTGCCCCATTTACTCATCTTTTGTCAGTGGCTGGGTCTTTATGCCCAGACATTTTATACTTTTCACAGTTATTTCAAAATCTATTTCATTTGACACAGAGTCAATTCATCATTCTGCCCACATTCCTACTTCTCCTTCTGCTCATTTCTCTCTCTTTGGCATTCTGCTAAGTTCATCAGAGTCCCTTTTCTCCCTGCCGCTTCTTCTTATTTTCTTTCCAGCTGTATCATGGAGTTTTGAAGATACTGAAAGCCTACTGCTTTTAAATGTTCATAGCTCCAGTTTTTCTGTGGACCTTAGTTCAGCCAAGTTTGAAAAAGCTGGAGACTGAGACTTAGGAATCCACCTTCTAATAAGAGCAACCGCTCTCAGACATAAATCTGAAAGTGGGAGGTTCGTTGGAAAATACCAGCTTGATGCCTTTTAGAATCAAAGAGAGCTTCTGTGGTTGGTCCACCAAGTTGCTTAAATGGGTTCTCCCAGGCTCTGTCAATGGACCGATTCTGCTGCTCACAGCAGAGACTGGTCAAGGTGCCTAGGTGTGGTAGAAACAAGAGGATGAGCCATGGTTCTGAGATTGTTCCTGTGTCAGCAGCTGAACAAGGGGGCTTGGTTTTGAACGTATTTTAGCTGAGTATCCCCCAGTTTTATTTGATGTAATCGGGAAAAAGGCAATCTGGCACGATGGAACAGGAGGCAGTTGACATCCTGGGATCCCTCTCTTATTTGGTATGATGGCAGACAAAGTAGGACTCAGCAAAAATCGCTTACTTGCTCACTGACTTGTGGTAACTAACAATGCAAATGATACCTAAGTTTGTATGAACCCTAGGAGGTAATCTCCTCATTGTGCCTTGTGCACATTAGGACTCCTCTGGGGTATTTTGATTTTGGAAATATTTTATGAGATGCATTGCCAAAATAACACCACCGCCACCAACAACAACAAAAATAAAACAAAAGAGCACTTAAGGAAGGAGAACCAAAGTGGTTTATAGTCTCTACAGTGAGGTGAAGTAGGGAACCTGCATAGTGAGTGGTTTAGTGGGAGAATTTGGGAAGCTGACTTAGAGCTAGAAAGACCATGCTCATCCTTCTCACCAGAGACAGGAACTTAAAGGCCAAGAAGGCTGTAGAGACAAACCTTGTCATCCTTACTAATTCAAGTTCCCAAATATGTTTTCTTTATCCCGTCAATTCCTCACCCATTTATTTTCTCTTCTTCTAAAAAGTATAAAAACTGCCTAACTTGATCATTTCGTTAGGTCTCCGTTTCATTATTGGGCCTCTGTGTGCCCATAATACAACTTTTTCTTTTCTCCTGTCAACCCGTCTCTTGTAAATTTACTTCTTAGTCCAGCTGGAAGACTCTGAAGTGTAGAGAAGAAATTTTCCTTCCCTTCTCAACCTACTATGCTTTTCACCTTCTAGTTTACAAAATTCATCTTTTATGTATATTATTTCCTTTCTCTACTAGGTTTAAAATTGTTTTTAGTTATTCGAATACCACATCTTTCCATTTTGAGTTCTTCTTGTTTAACTGTAAAACCACCTAATATTTTGATTTTGCCTTTGAATGCCATTTTGACCACAGATTGTAAATTTTGATGAGTAGTATTTTTGTCCTCTGTATGTTCTATAGTTGCATTTTCTTTTAATTTTCTCTTACTCCAGAATTATTTGGATTTTAATTTTTCATTGATGAGAGCACATATAATTAAACCTTTCATTGTTATGAATCTATATTTCTATTGTACTTTTGTTAATCTGTATACTTTTTGCTTTGGCATTCATTAAGCTTTTATTAATATCCTCAGATATGATCAGTTTTTATAAATGTTCTACAGATGAGAATGAATTATCTATTTCTAGAACAGATAATAGAATCTATAAAAAATGTGATAACCCTTAATTAGTAACGTGCTTCACTGTGTTCTTTTTTATGGGTCTAATTCATCTGTCATGTCTAAAAAAACACAAAAAGTCTCATAGAATTTGTTTTTTGTTAATTTCTTGGCGTTTGTTTTCTACTTGTATCGGTCATCTGTGATTTGGCATCTAAATACAACGCATATCTTCATTGTGGTTTATATTTTGATTGATTTTTGTAAAGTCAGCTTCTTTCTACTTTGTAGAAAGTATTTTCTATTTTGTTGGGCCACATCAGAAACTATCTCCCGTGCGTGAGGCAGAAGATTGGTTTCACTGATTTCTGATTGCAGTAGATGTTGGGACAAACAGTGGTGGAAGGGTATCACTACTGAGCCATTCTTTCATGTTACCTCTGATTTATTAGAGAGATACATGGTGGCCCTTAAAATAAATCTTAGTATCTTTTGCTCAATCCTGCTCCACTGATCTTAAATTTCATAGAAGATCCCCAAGAAATGCCTGCCAGACAGTTTCCAATATTGTGATTTTCCCCCTCTTTTATTACAAAAGAGACTCTATGTATGTGAATAAGGGAAAGTATGCCTGTGGAATCTAGGAATGAGAATAATCATATCAGGTGGCAGANTCTTAAATTTCATAGAAGATCCCCAAGAAATGCCTGCCAGACAGTTTCCAATATTGTGATTTCCCCCTCTTTTATTACAAAAGAGACTCTATGTATGTGAGTAAGGGAAAGTATGCCTGTGGAATCTAGGAATGAGAATAATCATATCAGGTGGCAGAATGCCGGGGAAGGAAGCTGCAATCAAACTAAAGGCAGGGATGAAAACCCTCTTAGAACTCACTGGAAAAGTACCTTTTTTAGCTTAAGAGTGGGAAAAGTAGTCCATTTAGTCTGTACTTGGTTGGCATTTAAAAGCTAGGTATTCTGGTTAAGTTTCCCCTAGCAGTACTCTGTAATTATGAAATTCCAAATTTCTAATTTATATGAAGGTGAAAGCCTGATTTCCCCACCATCACTAAAAAGGGATTTTTGCTCTTAAGATCCAGGTCACAGTACTTGGGAAGAAGATGAAGGGATCAGGCTGTGACCCTGGAGTTAGCGTGTGGGGGGGGTGGTACTTAAATTATGCAAGTGGCAGCATTTTAATCATTTTCAACAGCACTTAAATAACTCAGACCTCCATTCATTGCTTTTCCTTAGACAGAAACTCCTTTATAAATGTCCTCACTCCTATCAATACCGGAAGCCTACTGGTAGGACTCCCTAGAAACACCCTAATTCCTCTTTTTGAACCCAGAACATTTCTAAAGTGACCTATCTATCCAAAGGACATGTAAGAGTAGAAAGCCAATCAGCTCTCATAGAAGAATCGACCAGAATTGGGGAGAAGTGAAACCTGAGTAAGTCTCATTTCATATGCAGTCAGATCTGGAGACCATCTTAACCTTGCTGGTATTTAAAATATTTGGGCAATTCCCCGTCTTTATCTTCATCATTTGCACTCTCAGATTGGAGGTCTGCTTGATGCCTGGCGGCACCTACCTTGCACACCAAAGGAAATCCCAGTTTTTTGCAGTTCTTTGAGAAGAAAAGTCATCATCTTGACACACTATTTGTTACAGTGAAAAATCTTCACACAACCATCTGTTTCTTATAAATGTGTTTATTTGCTCACCCTCAAGGAGCAAGGTCCTGGCTAAGCAGTCCCCAGTTGCATAAGGAAAGTCTTGATTATCAGAATCTTTGAGAGCTGATAATGAAAGTCATGCTGTTTAGTTTCTTCGCTGTGTAAATCAAGACACACAGATCTCACTAAATATTTGTTCAGTGACTTATGCCCATGTATTCAGTGCCTTCGAGGTTTTTTTTTTTTTTTAAAGTCCTGTAAAGGTCCAGAGGTGAAAACACAAATAAATTTTTTTAGCATCGGGTGTATCGATGCATTATCAAAATGACTGTCATAAAAGTGAAAATTATAAACATCTACCAAAGGCCAGGACACAAGGGAATGGTATTCTGAAACCCTGCCTTGGGGACAGTGAATCAGTTTGGCATTTTAGGAGAGTAATCTAAAAATAACAATATAAATACACATCCTTTGGCCCAGGAACATATCTCTGCAAATTTGGTCTACAGAAATAAGAGACTTAGGACTTAAGAATATTTAGCAGGATGGTATGGGAGGTGAGTAACTATTCTTCCCTCACCCTTCAAAGGTTAAAACCTAGTTGAGATCAAAAGGGCTATGTTACTCTTTGTCAGCTCAGTGTTCACTGGAAACGTTGTTCACTTTCAGTTGGCCAGAGACACAAATGTGGCCACTATTGGGGCACAGGGAGGGCAGAGGGGAGGACAGGGGAGGAAGCAGAGCTTGGACTTAAAGGTGCAATTCAAATTTTAAAGGCCATCTAATCTGAACGCAAGTGAGGCTCTCTTGTCAAACAAAAGATACCAAATTGTGATGCGGGTTTTGTGGAAATGGGGGTCTGACAGAGCACAGCTGGGAGTAGTTACTGGAAAAATAAAATTCTTTCCTTTTTATCTCTCAATAGGTTGATATAACCACATTTACAATGTATATGTTTTGGAAATTGTAATGGCAAAAACAAACAGTAATAATAAAACAGGGGGGGCGCCTGGGTGGCTCGGTGGGTTAAAGCCTCTGCCTTCAGCTCAGGTCATGATCTCAGGGTCCTGGGATCGAGCCTCGCATCGGACTCCCTGCTCAGCAGGGAGCCTGCTTCCTCCTCTCTCTCTGCCTATCTCTCTGCCTACTTGCGATCTTTCCCTCTGTGTGTCAAATAAATAAATAAAATCTTAAAAAAATAATAATAAAACAGGGGCGCCTGGGTGGCTCAGTCACTTAAGCATCTGCCTTTGCCTCAGTTCATGATCCTGGGGTCCTGGGGATTGAGTCCCACATCATCAGGCTCCCTGGTTTATGGGAGTCTGCTTCTCTCCCTGTCCCTCTCCCTCTTCCCTTTCCCCTGTTTGTGCTTGCTCTCAAATAAATAAATAAAATCATTAAAAAAAAAAAAACCCACAATGAATAGTGGGCACCTGGGTGCCTCGGTTGGTTAAGTGTCAGACTCTTAGTTTTGGCTCAGGTCATGATCTCAGGGTCATGAGATCCAGCTGGGTGTTGGGCTCTGCGCTCAATGTGGGGAGTCTGCTTGGGATTTTCTCTCTCCCTCTGCCTCCCTGTGCCCCACTCATTCTCTCTCTCTCTCTCTCTCTCTCTCAAATAAATAAATATTTAAAAAGAAATCACGAGTGGAAAAACAGTAAAAAAACCATCAGGACACAATCTGAATACCTATCACTAGGTGAATGGTTGTATAACCTATGGAATTTTATGTGCCTTTTTAAAATGAAGNGATTTTCTCTCTCCCTCTGCCTCCCTGTGCCCCACTCATTCTCTCTCTCTCTCTCTCTCTCTGTCTCTCTCTCTCTCTCAAACAAATAAATAAATATTTAAAAAGAAATCACGAGTGGAAAAACAGTAAAAAAACCATCAGGACACAATCTGAATACCTATCACTAGGTGAATGGTTGTATAACCTATGGAATTTTATGCGCCTTTTNTCTTAAAAAAAAATAAAATGAAGTGGTTAGAGGGTGCCTGGGTGACTCGGTTAAGTGTGTGCCCTCGGCTCAGGTCATGATCCCAGAGTCCTGAGATCAAGCCCCAAGTCGGGCTCCTTGCTCGGCCCCTCTGTCCTTCCCCCGGCTTGTGCTCTCTCTCTCTGTCCCTCTTTCAAATAAATAAACAAATGATCTTTAAAATAAAACGGAAAGGTTAGGTCGCATGTATTAACATGGAGGAATATAGTCAAGGGAGAAAAACAAGGTATTTTTAAATGTATAGTATGACCCAGTTTGGTAAAGGAAACAAAATGAGCCTCTCCCAACCTGACATTTGCTTGTTAACATGGGATGCCGGGGCAAGTGGTAGCAGGAAGGGAAAGAAGTAAGAACAGTGCCAGAATGCAGAGACTTCAGGAAGAAAGTATTCTTTCTTATTTTATCATTTCAATGGTTGTAGTTCATTGGTAAAGTCTTTACTTCCGGAATAAAATGCTAGCAAAAGCTATGCAGAATTAAACACAAATACAGAGAACATCAGGATAAAAACCCAGAGGAGAGCTGGAAAGAGGCACAACGTATTGCTTCATTAATGTGGGGTGTTTATTTGAGAATGGACGAAATAAACGTTTATGGAACACCTGGTCTGGGACACGTCTGAGCTGGATGCATCCACATTTATCTCATTTAATACATCTGGTAGAGTCAGAGACGCCTTACTTGATTTCATGCTTCTCTGTAGACAGTTCTCAGTGATGGCAAAGAAGAAAATTTGGAACACATGATATCTTGAAGTTTTAAAATTGGTTTCTGTGAATTTCACAGAACAGAGCTAAAAAAAAAAGCCAAAAGGAGGGAAAAATAAGTAAAAAAAAAGTGAGTTGAGAAATCAGGTCAATTTTGTCTAAAGGCTCATTAAAAAATAAATTTAACATGGTTTTAATAAAATCTTCTCTGAACAGGGCTGTTTGTGACTTTTGTCAATAGTTATTTCACTTGAAGGTCATTCATCATATTCCTTACATCCCTGCCCCTGCCTGCCCACCTCAAAGCAAGGTTCTTTCCCATAAAAAACAAACAAACAAACAAACAAGAAACACGGCTAATCATTAATGATCATACAGTTTGAATTCACGTGGGATCGTTAATAAATAATCAACTTGAGAACATAAACATCCCCAGGGTTAAGTCTTCCTAAGGCCAAGTCTGGTTTATGCCAAGGTGCTTTGTTTTTCCAGAGCTCCAGTTTTAACATCATGGCAGGAACTGAGCCTGATCACCAGGTCACGGGGTTCTAGAAGCGGGCGAGAAGAATCCAGACTTGAGGCTTACAATGCCTAATCTCCCGTCTCGCCTTGGCGAGGGGCTCCCGGCTGTGTGAATCCTTTCTGTTTGATTTTTTTTCTGCACCGTGATCACCAAAGTCACCTTTCTCTTGTAACCTGGACAAGCCACCTGTGTGTGTTCCATGGACTTTCTCAGGCTCTGGCTTTCTCTTGGCATCCTTTTTATGTTAAGCATTTGATATAAATGGCCTGTCCAGTGTCTTCCCTCAACTACTCTGTTGAGTGAAGCACGTGGGGGTGAGCATCATATTTTCATATCCACTTCCTGAGTCGCTGTCCCTGTGAGCTCTCAGTCACCCTGCTTCATTCCCAGCTCCTACNTCATCAAAGAAACATACATGGTGTTTTTAAGTTGTTTAGGTTAATTTTACTATGGCAGTTTACTCCTTTCTGATAAAGTGATTAACTGAAGTTTGGGGCACGTATTTTTTCCCTAATATATGAGGTGAGTATACAAATCAAAGAAACAAACACAACAACAACAAAACCACACGCACACACAAACACAATAAAATAAAATTAAATCCCAAGATCTTGGAACCAATGGAGATCTTACAGAAAGCACCAGTCACAGGACACTCCACCCGCAGACCCAGGTTGAGCTCTTCATAAGGGATTGATTTCCCTGAGCCACGAATTCCATCCACGTTCACACAGAATATAGAAGAGACACTTGGAGCAGAAAGAAGAGGCACGCTTTGAGGATAATTCATGGTCACAGAGAATCCATCCTCTCTCAGTTGTGTGTGCTTGCTGTGAATGCCAATGATAATTCTTCCGATTTATAGAATATTCCCTGGAATAGAAAGGAGAGTCTGGGATAAATGGAGGAATATTGGAGCTATTGTAGACTTGATGCCAAAATAAAATAATCATGAGAAACAAACACGATAGGATCGAGACCTTTGGGAACCCATTTTCTTCACCAGATTTTGCCTTCTCACAGCCTCGCACCGGTCTTTTCCTTCTAATGAATTCATCAGCTGAGAGAAGCTGTCTTGTAGGACATGCATGTCATCTAGCAAGTAGGGATGAAGGATCAAGCGTTTTCCACATGCAAGTGCTTCAAATTCAAAATAGCTTTTGGTCTCTTGTACTGAGTGAGCAGATGGCTTGTTTCGATGATTGGAAAATAGTAAAAAAGAATACAGAGTTTAACTGGGGGAGCCAAAGAGCTGAGCTGCAGTTCTTTCCCAGCATTTCTAGATCATCTTCCGAAGAGACACTGTCTAACATAAATAGTACCCCTTGAGGTCCTTGGTTGTATTTCCAGATATTATCAGCCTCTTCAAGTTCTTTTACATTCATGATGGCATTTTTTATAGCATGTATGTAATTATACATATTTATAATAATCGTGATATATTTATTTCAAGGTCCCACTTCTATAGGGCTCTGCCCCTTTCCCCAAAGAGTATCTACCTCTCTTCCTCGATCTGGCAGAGCCCCATTCACGTGGGTTACAGAGGGTGCGTGACAGAGGGTGGGGAGTGAGGACTGATTATATTACAGGGGAGAAAACAGTTTCCCATTGAACACCAGACATTATATTCTATAAATGTATTGGCCTCTTCCTAACACGGGAAGGCTCTTATTGGCTATATGTCCCTTGGTAGAGCCTTCTGCTATAGTCTCTCTGGACCAGTGGTTCTCCGACTTGGCTTTATATTAGAATCACCTAAAATCTCTTTTAAAGATCCAGTGCCCCAGACCAAATTAAATCAGGATCCCAGGGATGAGATCATTAGCATGGTTAGTCTCCCCAGTGGATTCTAGCATTCAGCAAAGTTCGAGAACCCCTGCTCTAGGTATTTCTTTCTTTCTTTTTTAAGATTTTTATTTGAGAGGGAGAGGGAGAAGCAGACTTCCTGCTGAGCCAGGAGCCTGACGTGGGACTTGATCTCAGGACCCTGAGATCATGACCTGTGCCAAAGGCAGGCGCTCAACCAACTGAGCCACCCAGGCACCCCTACTCTAGATGTTTTGTAACACTTCCCTCTTACCTTTTTCCAGATCCCTGAAGTCTTCTAAGAGTTCCCAAGAAAACTAAAACTCCCTCTTGTTTATTAAGGAGCAATTCAGATATCTTATGTATATATACGTACTTCCATGCTTTTGATCTCATACTAACGCATCCATGCTGTGCCGATGAGTCTTCGCTTTTTAGGGTCCCCCCAAATAGGCTGACGCAAAAGAGCTCTTTACCCTGGAGACAGATGATGTCACCGGTCGAGAAAGCAGACACAGCTGCAGTCAGTTTTTGTTTCAAGGGCATTTTTTTTCCCTTCAGCGTACAGACGGAGACAGTTCTTTGAACCCCTCGAATATAAAGGGCTTGCACATCTAAATACGTCTCTGTTTGTGCAGTGCCCACTTCTACCTCCCGGGGCGATGAGGACTTCCTTCTGCCCCAGCAGCAGGATCTCAGGGAAGGCTGTTCACCCCAAACTCACAAAGCCAGATCCTCCCTAGTGAGACCAAGGGCAGCTCCTGCCTGGGTGCCTGGGGCTGGACAAAATGAACTGGGAAGCGATTTTGATCTTTAACTCCTGGGGGTCTGATATCCCTGCACATGGGGTGGGCTGGGGTGGGGGAGCGAGCTGACCCACAGGTGTGAACTGAACTTGACTAACCTCTGCTCTCCACATCTGTTCTCTCTGCCTTGGTGTTATTTGGCATTTTAATAGACACTTTTATTAAAGACGGGCTGAGAGCAGATGCCAGTGGGAAAGCATACTTTTCTTACAGCTTTGTCTGGCCAAGCCTGTTCTATCACCCTAGATGTAGCCTTTCCAGAACAAACAATATCTTCAGCCTCTATACCCAGATGCTTCGGGGGTCTCGTAAAGATGCGAGCGAGTGCCTGCGGGGGTGTTTTTGGAAGGCTAATTACTAAAGCAGCGAGGAGCTCTCCAAGACACAGGCTGAAGGCTTCAGTTAATGGGACACCTTGTGCCACTAAGTTGGCAGTAGAGGTGGTCTTCTAAAATCATAGCAGGAAAGGGTAGTTTTCTGTTTTAGAAACCACCAGTTCTCAGCCCCAGAGTTGCAAACTACTGTTGTCTCATCGTAACTGGCTATTAGATGTTCATATTCGTGAATCATTTACTTTTTAAAACACGTTCCAGTAGATTCAACGTTATTTTTATATTTAAAAAAAAAAATCCGTCTCTCATTTGGATTCCAATACGCTTCCACGAACCTGACGGAAAGGCACGGAGTTCCAGCGAATGCCTGGAATCCTGCATGACACGGCGTCTGCCCGTGGTAATGGGTCCCACATGCCATCCATCACGTGTGCAGGGGAGAAAGGTTGAGAACCATTGGGATAATTAATGGGGTAATAGGCAGTTAAGATCAAGAAGACTTAAGTCAGAATTGCACGAATGATCACCTTCTTTCCACCGTGTGCTGTTCCTGGCTTGGGTTAGGATTTCTACGCCCAGGAAATTATCCTCTTTGTCTTCTCTGTTTAATGGTGATTTAGCCACTGTCCTTTCAGGTGCTAATGTCCTACGGGGTGGGGGCCTGGCCTTGGCTCTAAGGTCAGTTTTTGATGGGGTTTCATCGATGATGGCCAGGTAAGTCTCTGCAGTCAGAGGTGGAGGACCAACAGGAAAAGGCTTTTGCACAATCCAGACTCAAATATTTATCGATGCAATAAATGAATGGAATAACCCATGACATAAACATGCACAGGGTGACGTGAAGAGGTTACCATTCCCTTTCCCCCTACCTCTTCCCCGTAGCAAATTGCCTTGTATTCCCTGCTCTCAGAGAGGGAAGAGCGGCTGCTTGATAAAGTGTAGGCGAGGTATAGAAGGGGTTCATTCTGGGGATCTGACCATCTTCCCCCCATGAGAGGTGGTTAAGCAGGTGCGTGCGTGTGTGTTGCTTCTGACTCTGGTGTTGGAGCCTGAACTCAGGAGAGCGGGCAGTTGTGAAGGCATGGTGGGTGTGAAGGGTGAGGCAGTGAGAGCAACCGGGACCCACGTTCTCCTCCGGGGTCACCCATGTAACCAACCAGCCAACACAGGGGTCTGCTGGAGCCGTCTGCTGCGGGCCTGAATATGCAGCCATCCCAGCGGTCGGAAAACCTGGAGGTGAGCCAGCTTGCACAGGACAGAGGTGATGACAAACACGGTACTGCTTGAATTTCACCTTCCCAGATCTCGCACTGAGCACCCCAAGGCCAGTCTAACCCAGCACCGTCTGGGGAAGCATAACCTGAGGATGTAGTTCTAGCCTCGGCATGTGGACACGTGGTCCCCCTCTGTGGCATTTGTCACCTTCTCACCGAGTGGATGTTTGGGGCTGCCAGTGTTTTTATTTAACCACCGTGCTATTTCAAAAATTCCAATGGTTTGGCACAGGTGGGTTTTTTTTTTTAATTTTTAATTTTTAATTTTTTTTACACCTCTGTCTTCTGTGGAGGGCTTTTTCGGTGTTCTGGGGTGGGGATTCTCAGCAGAGAGAGAGCTCTGGGTCCCTGATTGGATCGACCAGAATTTTGACTTTTGCTTTTATCTACTTTCTGTATTGGACTTCTCCGCGTGATTTCCCTTGTAGAAAACTTACATGTTACTGCTTAAGGAGAAAGAAAAAAAGACAGAATGGCAGGAGAGCAGAGAGGGAGGAAGGGAGAAGGAAAGGAAGGAAGGAAGGGGGAAAATTTAACAAAGGAGGAGGGGACAAAGCACTAACGTAGAGAATCATGATTTAACCTTCCAACTATGGTCCTCCATATTTGCCCAAATTTGTCTTCTAGTACCAACCCAGCATCTGCTTTCAGGTGGGTCTCTTATCCGTCTCCAAGGGACTGTGTTCATTACCAATTTCAACACTTGGCTCTTAGATTTTTTTTTTTTTTGGGTCTAGAATGATCCCTCTCGCTTTGCGTTTCCTAAGGCAACTGTAGACCAGTGTTGTCCCTGGATTAAGATAAAGAGGTGCAGACTTGTGTGCCAGAAAAGAGGGGAAGACGAAGGCAAGTTTCCATTTCCTTTAAACACACACACACACACACACACACACACACACACAGGCGCGCGCGCATACGGGCCCATGTATGTCACGATATACTTTCATGTTGACTTTTATGTAAATAGCTCAATATCTATACATTTATATGTAAATAACTATCTCCTTGAATTAGATAAAGTTACAAATATATCAGAAGCCAACTTGAAGAGGGGCAGAGGTATGTTGGTAGCATTCATTATTAAGTGTCTCCTGAGCCCTGGTCTCATAATTATTACCTCATTTAAATTTCAAAGCAACCATAAGATGTAGGAGTCATGAGCCTCATATAACCAGTTTATTGGGGAGTCTAAACTCTTCGTGGGACCAGCATGAAACAGTTTTATTTTTTCTAATAACCTCCGCAACCACATTCTCTATTCTGGGCAGTGGGGGTGTCTAATGACATCTCAGCTAGAGTCTATGACTTTTCGGTCTCTCTTGGTTTTTTGAAGTGTCTCATTTGAGTTCTGAAGAGTCGGTCCTGTTTATTTAAAGCCTTCAGTCTGATGCCTAATAACTTCTGTCTTTTCCCTCCCGCCTGGGTGGGCTGACCCTGTGGCTGTGGTGGCTGAGGGAGAAGGAGGACTGGGCTGGGTGGTCTCCTCTCACACCGCTCCCCTTCCCTCCCTTTTGCCTGCCCTCCTTCCTCCTCTCCCGCTGTGGTTGGAAAGTCAGAGAGAGAAGACAGAAATCTTTTTACTGAATGCTCTTCATGAGGTCGCAGTGCTTGCCTTGAAGACTCGTATATGCTGCTTTAACTCATTTCTTTGGACTCTGTGTTTTTGAGTGGTGGTTCCAAGATGCCAACTTGACAGGGACCTCGTCCCAAGCGGTTCTCTTCTGTCTGTATGATCCCTTGTATGATCTGCTCCCACTCTTCTGTTGTGTGTGCCTTTTCGTCCTCAAGTTGAAGACAGTCCCGGGTAAGACGGTTGCTGAAAATCTCATCTGTCCTCCGCAGTTGAGTTTGGAGCCCACCAGTTTCCATCTTGCATACCTCTCTGGAACTGAGAACTTGAAGGGGGGGGGAGGGATCAGAAATACTGAAGATAAAGCATAAGTGCGTTTCATGCAGAAATTTGCCAGTATCATGTCCAGACCTTCTCCAATCACATGCTCTTGGTTGGATGAGAAGAGAGGAGATGTTGGCATTTCTTGCCCTCTGCAACACTAATACCACTGAATCAATGATGGGGTTTACTGAAACATTTGACACATACTTATTAAACATGTATATGCAAGGTACACTATTCTGATGTTGGGTGTGAGTAGTGCCATAAATACAGCCTTACGTGTACGTAGAGAGGTAGAAACATTTAAAACTCTCTTGTGACTCTTAATCTCACAAAACAAACTGAGGGTTACTGGGGGGTGGGAGGGTAGGGATAGGGTGGATGGATTATGGACATTGGGGAGGGTTTGTGCTATGGTGAATGCTGTGAAAGGTGTAAGCCTGATGATTGACAGACATGTACCCCTGGGGCAAATAATTAAAAATAAATAAATAAATAAAATAAAACTCTCTTGCTCAGTGAACCAAAAGAATGGAGCTTTTTTGTTTTCTATAACGAATAGGATCTTCCTAATAAACCCTCATCCTTCTGTATGTTGCCTGAAGGCAGAAGGTGGTAGCTAAGCTTACCAAGTGATAGTTCAGTATTCAGGAGCTTAAGCAGTCCTTTTAAAGTTATTAGCTCTTTTAGGGACAGATGCTCTATCAGGTACCATCTTCCCTTGCCCACTTTTTTCCATACAAATGGGGACACTTGTGTGTCGTCATGACAACGGGAATAAGGCCTCAGGGCCATGTGTTGACTTTGCGCCTGGCTGGTCTCCTTTGTGGGTGAATTTTGAGCATTCGGTTACCTCGTGGGTACCCAGAGCTGTAGTCCATGATCTTGGCTCTTTATCTCTTTATTCCCAACATTCCGTGTCTCTAATTCAAATCACAAAAGTCCCCTGACTCTTTTAAATACCTTGGCATTATCAGCGGGGATACAGAAACTTTCAGATTCCCTGCAACCGATATATTTAGGACAGGGGCCACATTAGGTAGTGCTGATTCAAGTTCATTTGTCTGATGGTCTCCATCTGTTAATGCTGCACCATTGATGACCTTTTGCCTAGAAGTGTATGGTCTTCTTCAGAGCACAGCTGGGAAAGAGGCCACTAGCCTTGACCTTGCAGGGTTTCCCACAGAGGATGGTATAAGTCTGGTCTTACCCTACCTCACTTGCTTTCCTCCCATATTCCTCTAGACCGGAAGCAGCCAGACTCCTACTTCCTGTCAAACAGGACTCCTTCTGAACCTCATGTCGTTCTTCCCGGGACTGTAGGCTCATGGCTCAAAGGAATGGCGTGACACAGGAGGAGAAACCAGCTTACTGATAAAGGGGGCACACTAGGTGAGAGATTTAAGAAATGTTATTCTTTTTTCTCATTGTAAAGAACTTTTCATATATTATCTCATTTGAAGATCTGTAAGACTTTAAGGAAATATCAGTGAGTTTACTGAAAGGAATTTTGGAGGGGAAAACTACTCTAAGCCCCTATAAAACCCATTATTCTCACACTTCAGCCAACTGTAGAGAAGGCCTGATATCCGAAACCAGCAAAGCATTAAGTCAGATGTGTTGCCTCTTCCTGACTCATGAACACAGACCTTACGCTCTTAGAATAGAAATCTACCCTGAGATGCATTTTCAAAATTAATGTTTGCAGGTGGTTCAGTGAGGATTGAAATGAAGAACAAAATCCCTGTGGTTGGTTTGCAATTCAGAAACTCTTGAATTGCAAAAATTCAAGGTTTGTTTTTTTTTTAATTTATTTATTTGACACACAGAGAGAGAGCTCACAAGCAGGCAGAGAGGCAGGCAGAGAGAGAGGAGGAAGCAGGCTCCCCGCTGAGCAGGGAGCCCGCTGCGGGGCTCGATCCCAGGACCCTGAGATCATCATCTGAGCCGAAGGCAGAGGCTTTAACCCACTGAGCCACCCAGGCGCCCCTCAAGGTTTATTCTTAGGTAGTAAAGGGCAGATCAATGCATCATTTTCTTTCTGTACATGAGAAAGGGATAGAAACCTGTTATTAATGGAGTACGTCCTTCCCGTTATACCGAAGTTAAGATTATAGATTAGAATCGAGAGACAGAAAACTTATTGTTGAAGTTATATGCTCTTCCCGTGAAGCAACATTTGGGTCAGGAGATCAGTAATGAGCCAAGTTGAGCAAATTCTGGAAAAATCGGGACTTCCTTGAATTTTGCATGCTCAAAAGAGTGAGAGTTACTTTGTAAGTAAATTACTTTGTAAGTATCCATTACTTACAAAGATGCGGTTTGCTCATGGCTGGTAGGAATTTAGAAACATTCTGAGATCAGCTTCCTTACCAACATTGGATTCAAGTTCTCATAAATATAAATGCTTCTGTTTAGCTTCCTTATGTGTGCAACAATATTTGCCATGTGTTACCATAGTCCCTGTTCTCAAAGAATTTCCAACGTTAGGAGACAAGTCATTCAACCAAGAAATTGTTAATCCCATGCTCCAACTGCTGCGAGTTTATGTTGGTTTCTGAGGGTTCTGTGGGGTTGGGTCATCTGGGGCTTGCAAGCACGTATCATCTTAGATTCATTAAGAGCAAGAAATTATTGTAGTCTGGGAGAAATTACTGTAGATTGCTCTTTTAATAATGGAGGTAAGATGACATGCTAAAAAGGGAGGATAGAACTGAGTGCTAATGTTTTGTGTCAGTGAATAAAAAGAGGAAAATGTGAAAATTCCACCCCTACTCCCACCGCCCACCTGTGATTAACTCACTGGGTAGAAACAGGAGCAAGTTTCAGACCTGGTCACAAAGGACAGCAGCGACATGTCAGTGCAAAGAAACTACAGCGGAGAACAGTAATGAAGCAGTTGAAAAGATGCCAACAGTTTTCATTCATGCTTTGTCACGGATCCCGCCAGTTTTAGTGCAAAAATTTTTTGACCTAAATTTTGTTCCATTTTGTGTACTACCAACTGAAATACAAAGCACACCAGTCCACAGGTATAGAAATCTCACTTGAAATGTTATGCAGATCTTATCAGGAGCCTTAAGTGTTAGGGAGAGAGCCATAGAGAAGCAAAGAGATCTTTTGGGAGGGCATTGGAAAGGTCAAGTGTTGGCTTCTAGGAGGCAGAGACCATTGAGGGGATGAAGGAAATATGCTGATTTTTGGACTGGCATGAGGATTTCAAAGCCATGAGAAAGGGGGAAAGACAGTGTTGTTCCAAGGGACGGGAAATGTGGTTGAAGGGCAGGTTTTAGGAGAGAGAAGATAAGTTGCCCTGGGACTTGTTCATGGGAAGTGATATCTCAGCGAAGTCGAGATGTATGGCTAATGACATGAACCTGGAAGTGAAGGGTTAGGACTGGAGAAAGATTTGGTTCCTGCGGGATTTCAGTAGGCCAAATAATGGCCCCCAAGATGTTTCCATCCAGATCCCCAGAATCAGTGAATGTACCATAAGTGGCCAAAGGGACTTTTTGCAAATAGGATTACCTTAAGGATCTCGAGATGGGTTCTCCTAGTGGGCCCAATAGAGTGAAACAGGGGTCCTCATGAGGGGGAGAAAGGAGACCAGAGGGATGTAAGAGAGAAAATGGTGGAAGCAAGAGGGTGAGTGATGTGAAGAAGGGATCGGAAGACAGTACATGAAGGAATCCTCCAGAAACTGAAAACAGTGAGGGCTGGGTTCTCCCCTAGAGCCTCCAGAAGGGTCCAGCCCTGGTAACATCTTGAGGCTAGCCCAGTGAAACTGATAGCAGCCTTCTGGCCTTCACAACTGTAACATAATACATTTGTGTTGTTTCAGCCCCCGAGGTTGTGGTCACGTGTTAACAGCAGCCGCAGAAAACTCCTCTGAGGTCCCAATTAACACTAGAGGGAGAAGACCCTATAATGACGGCATTTCCTTCCTAATATTCGAGAAGTTCAGTTTTCAAGAGCCTACAAGGCACTGGGGGCCATGCAGTCCCACTCAGGGGACCCCAAGGCTCAGAGCCATACGCAGACTTCACAAGAACACAGATGAGGGTCTCCACAGTTTTCTGTCCTTTCGAAGACCAGGGCGATCCTTTATGAGTTTTGAGGCCCAGGGCACGTTACGGTATCTGATACACAGTATTTCATATAATAGTAGTTTCCCAAGCTAGAGAATTTTAGGGAAATCTTGTGTTTTTTATGCCATAAAAGTATGAGAAAATAGTTTTTACCCATCCGAAAGATGAAATTTAGTTCTATTTCACATCGACGATTCCGCATCGGAGCACATTTTAAGTTCTCGAGTCCGTGTTTCTGAAGCAGGTGCCCAAGTCCCCCTGGGTGTGTCTGTGGACAGATCCTTGGGAGTCATAGAGAGGTTTACCCCTTCCTCGAGTTGGAGGGACCCTGAAGCACATACACGTTGAATGAACAAAGGGATAAAGAAGACACGTGTCCAAAACAGTCAGGTCGTGAATTCAGTGGGGGGAAAAATGTAAAGCGCATTGTTTGGTGGTGTGAAAATCAAAGACCTAGTGAGCGTATTTAAGTTTTCCCTTTTCAAACGGGGCACTTACGTAGGAATGGCCTTGTGACACTTTCCCCCCTGACTTGGCTTCTCGCTGTCCTGAGAGCAAGGCGGCAATGGGGACTCGTATCTCCACACCGGCCTACATCTTGGATCTATTAGCTAGCTGACAGTAAAAAGTGAATGCGGCATCCCCCTTCGGGCCCCTAATAGGTGGCCCATCGTTGTTCCAGGACACCTGAAAGAACGCCTCGCTGCGCCTCTCCGAGCACCTGACAGGGGAGGAGTTGAGAGCCCTGGAGAATAATTGCCGTGTCACTGGCATGTGATTTATTGCAATGCTTAATTATGTCTACAGGGCACCATCTGGAGACCCAGTTTGGGTTCTTTAGGAACAAACATTAAAGTCAAAAATGGACCTTCTTCTGAACTCCACTGAGTCCCCCCTTTTGGACTTCTCACACCTGGAGAATATTACCCTATGTTCAGTCCCCGAACCACATCTTAATTGTTTCAATCGAGAGGGTCCCAGGCACACACACAGGAACCCTCATTCCAGAGCCAGCGGGTCTCCCCGTCTGACACTGGGTGTTCAAAGTGCGAAATGTGTAGAATGTTCTGTATTACCCCAAAAACTCACCGTTAGAGCGGAATCACCTTCAGTGTGTTTCTGAATTTTTACTGGCCATCAGCCAAAAGCAGCATTGTGTTTACTGGCATCTGCTTAACTTTTTTTAAATATCGATGGACTGATAACTGTGTAACTTTTTAAAAATTATCAATGGACGGATAACTGTCCCCCAAATATTTGTTTAAAGGGGTTGATGGCAAATCAGCATACATGAAGAAGTTTTATTTTTTTTTTTTGGAATATTACTTGGTTTTCAAATAAATGCTTAACCTATTGTAGGAATCTTTTTTTTTTTCTTAAGCTATATTACTATGAAGAGGTGATTTAAGAATTGCTTATTCCTTTCAATTAAAACCCAGAGCATTAATCAAATGTTTGACACTATAAATGTTTCCAATTAACATCTAGCTTAAAACCACATGTGTTCCAAGAGAAATTCAAAAGATCTATCTGTACAGGTGACCCCAGAGAAACCATTAACACATGGCTAGAGATAGCAAGAAACATTCTCCATTTGTAAGACGGAGATAAAGAATCAGTTTATGACTGATGGGGGCTTGCTAAGCTAGAAGTTGGGTACTTCTCACTAAGTTGAAAAGAAGTAAAAATACATATGTGTGTGTGTGTATTTCTCTCTCTCTCTACCTACTTACTTACCTATCAGGAGAGAGAGAGAGGGCAGTGGGGGAAGAAATGAAAAACAATTCCACAGTCCCATCTGGATGAATAGCTAGTGGTTCTAACCTTATGAAAATCAGTGGTTGGTCACAATATGGACCTGTGGAGAGCCAAGAGAAATTGGACCAGTTCTCTTAGGGCTAAGAAATTTCCCGAACAGTTAGTTCTGTTGGACTTTCTGCTGTGGGGGAGCACACTCAGGATCTCCAGCACCCGAGCAGAGAGCATACATGGAAGACTTGGATGACAGGTGCCAGAGGTGACCACAGCATCATGGAGGGGTGCCTCTTGTCTCCAAGTGAGAGTTCCCACCCAACTCCAGCCAACTGTTGTGAGAAAACGGAAGCCCAGTTGGACCAAACGTGCTGATATCTCAAGAGAAGCCAGGATGGAAGCTTTGTAGTGTGAACTCCTGAATTTTACATGATGGCAGTTAATTCCATTGAAAACCAAAACAGTAACAGAGCTCTTTGCAGCCTGTGTTTGTGACCTTCGTGTCCACTGCATAAAGAGTCGGAGCTCGGCAAACACAGTCCAGGACAGGAAGGCACCCCTTGGATTATGGTGACCCCTCTCCGTGACATCCCCGCACATCACCAGCCTTGGAGAGCATACCCTGGCTTGCTCGCTGTCGAATCTACCAGCCCCTGGCCGAAAAAGAGAGCGGAGCGCACATACTTTCCAGATAATTTCTCCCCTGATCCGTCAAACTCCGTTAAATTATTCCAGGTGTGCTATGCAGGGGGTTATTATGACCATAAGGAAAATGGTAACATTAAGACTTGCCCATTTGCCCAGCATCCTGACGAATTGCATTTTCTCTCCTGTCTTGCTGCAGCCCATCACCAGCTGGGGTTGTCAATCCCACAGTAAGCACTGCCGACAAACACCCAGGGCTAGTCTGCTGTGGCTGGAAAGGTACATATTTCTCTCTCCCCCCACCCCCCACCTTTTTTATTCTTCAAATAGTTTTCCAAAAGTAAAAAAAAAAAGCAGAAAGCAAAAGATGACCATAATAAGATAAATGCCTGGCACTTTACACAGACCAAAATATTTGACATTCAGGAACAACTTAAAGACCCAGAGAGCTGTTACATTCACGTTTGAGCCATGATTTTTCTTTTTCTTTCCAAAGTGAAACCAAGGCCTGAATGTCTGCGGGAAATTGTTCAATAGCTTTAAGGAAAAGAAAATGTGATAATTTTAGCTGAATTTTAGCTGATTCTGTACATAACTGGAGCCAGACAACATGGATTCTAGCTCTTTGTTTTGCTTCTTAACTGGCTGTGTGACTGTCGAGTGATTTGCATTGAAGGGATCCAGAATAAGCCACTGTGACACAAAAATTATCTTGAGCTGAAGGCATTTGTGTTCCTGATATCCCTTATCTGCCTAAGAGCAGAGCCCTCCCCACCGTAAAGGACTCAATTGTCATAAATCCCCTTTTTTGGGAGCAACTCTAATTTTCTCTTCTCGGAGAGAAGCAGTCAGTATCACACCCAAACAGACATTGTCACAAAACTCTCCTATCTTCCCCCTATTCTCCTAAGAGCCTGCTTTTCTTTTAGAAGAAGTCATTTGTTTTTCCACTAACCCCACCTGTTAATTTGGTATATAAGCCCCAAATTCTAACTGCCCCTTGAGTCATTTTTCTGTGAACTCCTGTATACACATGCAAATGAATAGAAATCTGTTCTTTTCCAGCCTGTCTTTTGCCAATTTAATTTGCAGGACTCCAAGCACAAACCTAACAGGGTAGAGGAAAAATATTTCCCCCCCAGCGGCATCATTTTTTTTTTTCATTCTTAGTTTAAGAAAAATGGTCATGGATATCAAAGTTAATGCTTAAAATGTAACTAATAACACAGGAGAAAAATAATGCATATGGTTGCTAGGATCAGATCAATTAAATCCTATTAAGCGATTTATAAATACTAGTTCATTTATTTCCTTATTAAGATCATGTATGGATCATGTTCATTGAATTTCTTTTTCTTGAAAGCATTTTTGGGATTTCCTCTTCGACTTATTTGATTGTAAGTGGCAGGAAACCCAATTAAAACTGCTTAAAACAAATAATGAAAAAGTTAACTTTCACAACTGAAACACCTGCACATAAGCTTCAGGTGCAGCTTGATCTAGGTACATAAGCTGTGTCGCAAGGATTCAGTATCTCCCCATGTCTTGTCTCTGTGTTGACTTTATTCTCTAGGTACCTATCCCATCAAGCTCAATTCCACTAGAAAGAAATACAACTCTTTTCTTCATTCAGAAGCTCAGAATTGGGCCTGAGTGGCTTTATTTAACTGATAATTTGGTCTGAGTGGCTTAATCAATCTTCATGTCTCTGGTAATATGATGTCTCAGTTGGTCAGGTGTAGGTCATGTTTCCTTTGAAACTGGATATACAGTTATCCCCTCAGGACTTGGAATTTTGTACCAAAAATAGGGTGAATGAATATCTATTACACCCCATGACATGAGCCATATTTTGTTTAAAGTCCAACCTAAAACAATGGTTTAAACCACCTATGCCTTAAGTGAAAATTTAAAAAGAAAATTGCTTTCCTAAAGAAACTGACTTTGCCAGTATTCCTTTCTTTGACTATAGGAAAATTATAAAAACAATTTTTCCCCAAAATCATTTTCTGACAATAGTTCTTCCTAATTAAACAGTTTTTTTTTCCACAGCATGGTTTTCTCACTGTTATAACTTTTTTTTTTAATTGAGATGTATTTCACGTAGAACAAGGTTCACCATTTAGAAGTGTACAGTTTGGTGTTTTTCTAGTATGTTCACAGGATTTTGTAATCACCGCTACTGTCTAATGCCAGAACATTCTCATCACCCCCAAAAGAAACCCCATATCCGTGAACGGTCACTTTTCAATTCTCTCTACCTCCAGCTCTTGGATAACCACAAATTTTTCTGTCTTCATGAACTTGCCTGTTCTGGACATTTCATGTAGATTAGCCATGCCTTTTATTTTCTGTATTCTGATGCTTTGACATCTAGGGTCTTGCTAACCCTTGAGGGACTGCCTCTTCCAGGGTTAACTAGTTCCTAGAGATAGCAAACAACCCACCAGAGAGTGTGCTTTTCAGATGCAAACCAACAGGTCCAGAACACATACCTCCAGTCTCCCCCTGTAGTGAGCTCTCACTAGGGCCACTATACTCCTATCCACTTACCGCTCCAGGGCCAGGAGCGGTAACAGCCCCTACACCCCAGAGTATGCTGGAATTGGCTCAAACCACCCACTCCTAAGCTTGCTTGGCGTTCCTTCCCACGGAAACCTCAACAACCATTCTTGTTCATGGTTGCCCACCCTCCCTCTGCCTCCTGATATACCTGAGTTTTCTCATGTGGCCCTGAGATACGGGTCTCCCTTCCTCCTGGAAACCATAAGAAACAAACTTATTTCAATACTGGTTGTCACCTGCTCTGTTGGCTCTACCATACCTAAATACTAATAAAACCTATGTTAAAGCAGCATATAAATGGAGTCCTACGATATGTGTTTTTTGTGTTTTTTCTTTCACTTAGTATAATGTTTTTAAGGTTCATCCATGTTGTAGCGTGTGTCAGTACTTTATTCCTTTCTGTGACTGTGGACATGTCATTTTATGGACATACCATTTTTGTTTATTCATTCATTCCTTAATGGACATCTGGATTATTTCCAGGCTTTGGCTGTTATAAATGATGATGCTATGAACAAGTTTATAAGTGCATATGTTTTTGTATGGAAATATGTTTTCAGTTCTCTTGGGTATATACCTAGGAGTACAAGGGCTGTGTCATATGGTAACTGTATATTTCACATTTTGAGAAGCTGCCGACCTGTTTTCCAAAGCAGCTTCGCCATTTTACATTCCTACCAGCAGTGTGCAAGGATTGCAATTTCCCTATGTTCCTGATGATACTTGTCTGTATTTTTGATTCCAGCCAGCCCAGTGGGTGTGAAAGTGGTATCTCGCTGTGGTTTTGAAATGCATTTCCCTAATGGCTAGTGGTGGATAAGCATCTTTTCATGTGCTTATTGGCCATTTGTATGTTTTCTTTGAAGAAGTATGTATTCAAATATTTTGCCAATTTTTACTTGTTTTATTTGTCTTTTTATCGTATGAGTTCTTTTTTTTTTAAGATTTTATTTATTTATTTGACACAGAGAGAGAGAGATCACAAGTGGGCAGAGAGGCAGGCAGAGAGAGAGGAGGAAGCAGACTCCCCACTGAGCAGGGAGCCTGATGTGGGCCTCGATCCCAGGATCCTGAGACCAGAACCCTGAGATCATGACCTGAGCTGAAGGCAGAGGCTTTAACCCACTGAGCCACCCAGGCACCCTATCGTATGAGTTCTTTATGTATTCTGGATAGTAGACCCTTATCAGGTACATGATTTGCAAATATTTTGTCCTCATATTTGGGTTGGCTTTTCACTTTCTTGATGGTGCCCTTTGAAGCGCAGAAATTTTTATTTTTAATAAGGGAATGTTAGGAAGAAAATGTCCTGTTCCAATTTGGGCCCAGTGGTTGGGGGCATGCAAATTAAAAAAAACACAGACAGATTAAGAGGAGAAAAAGTAAGATTTATTTATGTAAGAGTAAATATTTATTTTTTATTTATTATTAAGAGTAAAGATTTATATATGAGAAGAGTATCTTCCTCATTAGCTAGAGAGAAAAAGGTTATATGCATAATCTCAAGGTGTTTTTTGTTTTGTTTCATTTTTTTATTTTAGGGCTTCAGTGCGAAGGTATGGAAGGTTCTATTGGACCTTTTGATGCTGATGGAGTGAGGTAGTCTATCTTGATGCAACTGAATTCACAGGACACTCCCAAGGGTGGGGTAATTGGCAGTCGTGTTTTCTGGAGGTTCTACTTTAGTCAGATAAAGGAATTTTAGAAAAAATTTATTTCTGTGTCTTTTGCTCAAATGTTTTCACTTAAAAGTAACCTTCATACTGTGTGTACCTATGCTTTTGATGTGATATCTCAGAAAACACTGCCTGATCTAAGGTTACCAAGATTTTTGCCCCTATTTTCTTAGCTCTAGCTCTTATGTTTGGGTTTTTGATCCATTTTTAGTTAATTATTGTGTATAGCGTGAGGTAGGGATCCCCCTTCATTCTTTTGCTGTAGGCTTTTCTATTGACCACATGTAAATATTACTCTTTGCTCATTGAATTGTCTTAGCACTTTTGTTGAAAATTGGTTGACTATACATGCATGAGTTCATATCTGGACTCTCAGCTCTGTCCCATTGATTTCTGGGTCTGGCTTTATTCTAGTAGTGCTCATTCTTGATTGCTGTAGCTTTGTAGTAAGCCTTGAAGTCTATCATAATGCTTTGAGAGAAGGTATTATTGTCAAGGTACATTTAAAAAAACCTTTATTTTCTGCTTTTAATAGATGATTTCCAGTTGATGGATATGTGTAGGCACTGCTATAAGACAGTTTATTTTCCATATCTTTGTTTCAGCTTTGCATTTATAATAGCCTTTATGATTCTCTCACTAGGAACTCTAAGACACATTTCTGCTATTTTGTGACTTGGTTCCACCAACCTTCAAACTTAGGTTTATGTATTTCACTGAAGACCTATATAACAATTTTACACACAGAGATGGACCCGTTCATTTATTTCAGTATTTTAGTTTGCAAAATGTTAAACCTTTTCATCGCCAAATCTATTTATTTATTTATTTATTTATTCATTCATTCATTTATTAAGATTTTATTTATTTATTTGACAAAGAGAGAGACAGCGAGAGCAGGAACACAAGCAGGGGGAGTGGGAGGGGGAAAACAGGCTTCCCACCGAGCAGGGAGCCTGATTCAGGGCTCAATCCCAGGACCTCATGACCTGAGCCCAAGGCAGATGTTTAATGACTGAGCCACCCAGGTGCCCCTTCATTGCCAAATTTAATTACTGAAGTTCATACAAAGGCTCCTATCAAGTCCTGCTAAGTCTTGGCCAAAATTTTAAAAGCTTACTTACTCTCCAGTGTTACATTTAATTAAATTGTTATTTGGGAGTGACTCTGGGGCTGTAATTATTCCATCTGATTTCTTTTTTTTTTTAAGATTTTATTTTTATTTGTTATTTGAAAGAGCAAGGTGAGAGAGAGCGAACAAGGATCAGGGAGAGGTAGAGGGAGAAGCAGACTCTCTGCTGAGCAGGGAGCCCGATGCAGGACTTAATCCCGGGACCCTGGGGTCATGACCTGAGCTGAAGGCAGACGATTAACCAACTGAGCCACCCAGGGACCCCCACCTGGTATTTTTTTCCAGAAGAACTTTTTTGAGTTGTAATTCATATACAATAAGATTGGTGCATTTCAAGTATACAATTCAGTGACTTTTAGTATATTTACAGAGTTGTACAACTGTCACCATAATTCAACTTCTAAACATTTAGAACATTTTCCTCACCCCAGGAGGGAACCTTCTACTCATTTTCCCTCATGTCTCATTCTTTCCACACACCCAGCCCTGAGCAACCACTAATTCACTTTCTATGTCTATAGATTTGTCCAGTTTCTTGGGGCTGGTGGCCAGGTCAACATGGCTTAATGATCGGTCACTGATTGGGCAGAGGCTATATTTAAGCTCCCTGTACTGGACTCAATACTTGTGTGCACCCTCCTCCCCCCGCCCAAACTTGTATATTAAAGCCCTAACTTCCAGTGTGATGGTGTTTGAAGATGGGACCTGTCAGAGATACTTGGGACAAGATGAGGTCATGAGGGTGGGGCCTTCACAAAGGAATCAGTGTCCTTGTAAGACACGACACCAGTGAGCTCGTGCTCGCTCTCTCTTTCTCTCTCTCATGCATGGGTACTTGCACACTCTCTGCACTCTCAACACATGCACACACCATGCAAAGGCAGTGTGAGAACACAACAAGAAGTCACTATCTACAAGCCAGGTGAAGAAGGTTTTCATCAGAATTTGACCCTGTTTGTACCCTAACCTTGGACTTCCAGCCTCCAGAACTATGAGAAAATAAATTCCTATTGTCTAAAACTCTTTTTTTCCAAATATTTTATTTATTCGAGAGAGAGAGAGAGAGAGAGAATGAGTGGAAAAGAGGGGCAGAGGGGAAGGGAGAAGCAGGTTCCCCACTGAGCAGGGAGCCTAACATGGGGCTCGGTCCCAGGATCCTGAGATCATGACCTGGTACAAAGGTAGATACTTCACCCACTGAGCCATCCAGGCATCCCTAAGTTCTAATGTTTAGTCTACCCAGTGTATGCTATTTGGTTATGGCTGCCCCAGCTGACTGATAGACACCCTTAGTAAGTCAGGTGTTCATCTTTTCCTGTTGGATCTATGTGTGACTTGAAGTCTGCTTCCACAGTTGAGGAGCACACAATTCATCCCATGTGACCAATGACCAACAGCTAGTGAGAGAGTCCTACTCCTATTGCTGCAGAGAGAGGGTACAAAGCCTTGGGCATGTACAAAATCTCCCCAGCTCACCAGGAATTACTGTGATTTTAGCAGGCTCTTCCTTCACGGTCTCTTCCTTGGTATCCCCAATACACTTCTGGTTTTTTGTCTCTCTTGGAATTACCTTGAGCTAGTCGTCACCACTGATGGTTCACTGATTGCTCTTCTGCTTTTGGCCCCAGTACTGGGGCATACATTCCTCTGTGGTCTTATCCAAATAAAGTCAGGCTCCTTGGGTTGCTCAGATCACACCTTCTCCACCCTTTGAAAGGGAGCCTGCAAGAAGGGATAATGACTCTTTGTTGGCTGTCCCTCATGGAGCCTCTCCACCCTTCACCCCGTATGAGTCTGAGTGTATTGTCAATTCTTACTCTAACAGGAGTCTCAAAGAGCTTGCCCCGAGATGGATGTCAGCTGTTATTTTCCTGTTGTTTGTGTTTGCATTATAAATGCTGTCTTCATTCAATGTGATTGCTTTACAAGATCTTTCCAAGGTGTTTGTGCATGTTGTGATAGGTCGCTCAGTCAAAACCGCATACCACCATCCATAAATGTATCTGACGTGGTGCGCGTCTGCCGCAGAATGTTACCGTAGGCCGAAAGCCAGCAAACGAACAGGGTAATGCTGTCAGACCCTCTGTCCTGCTCCATCGTCCCTCAGAGCATTTCAGACTGGATGCCAGGTGTGCCTGGAGGGACACCTAGACTGTGTGAGGGGAACAGTGCCAATCTATACAAGTATTAAAATGAACACGATTTTTTGGAATGAAAATAGGAATTGAAATTTTATTTTTTAAAGTTTTTAAAAAAGATTTTATTTATTTATTTACTTGATGGCAAGAAAGAGAGACAGTGAAAGACGGAACACAGGCAGGGGGAGTGGGGGAGGGAGAAGCAGGCTCTCTGCTGAGCAGGGAGCCCCATGCGGGGCTTGATCCCAGGACCCTGGAATCATGACCTGAGCTGAAGGCAGTCACTTAACCAACTGAGCCACCCAGGTGCCCCAGAATTGAAATTTTAATATTGCTTTCTTTCATTCTAAAGTATTGTCTGCACCCCAATTTCGAGAGCACTTATCTCAAAGCCTGCACACTAACGCTTCTCAATTTTGGCACTATCAATATTTTGGGCCAAATAATTATTGGTTGTCGAAGGTGTGGCTGAGCATCATAGGATGTTTTAGCATCATCCCTGGACTCTAGCCACTGGATGCCTTTGCGATCCCCCAGTCGTGATGATCGTAAGTGTCTCCAGGCATTGCCAAGTGTCCCTGAAAGAGGGGGCACAAAATCACTCTGGGCGGAGAACCACTGCTCTTTACAGATGAAAGCCATAGGCATAAGAGTTGCTCACAGCTGACCCCTTCTCGTGCAAAGAGATCTTCCCACTCACAGATCTGTTAAATAAGCAACTCATGCCAAGTCTGCAGTCTACCTTGCTCCTTTACTTTGTTGATTTTTGTTTGTTTCATGATGTAAGTGCATACTTACTTAGAGGAAATTTGGAAAACAGAAGGAAGGAAATTTTAAACAATTATAATTGGGCCACTTAACCATCTGCATTGCAGGTATTTTCTCACATTTATTTATGTAGGATTCCTTGGCTGTCCAGCTCTTTGTTCAAAGTGATCTTGTTTGTAGTCTATATTATACAAATATAATATTTTTTATGTTTCTATCATATACTTTGAAAATGCTATCATATGGAATTCATAGTTCTCTAGTGTGTGGTACGGATAAAAATCAGCACACTCACCCTCCCCACCCCCAATTTATCTAATTCTTTTATGGATTCCATTTTTAAAAATTTTATTTATTTATTTGTCAGAGAAAGAGAGAGAGCATAGGCAGAGGGAGAAGCCGACTCCCCACTAAACTGGGAGCATGACTTGTGGCTCAATCCCAGGACCCTGGGATCTTGACCAGAGCCAAAGACAGACACTTAACCAACTGAGACACCCACGTGCCCCTTTTCTGGGGTTTTTGGAGAAGAAGAATTAAAGATGAGAGCCAAACATGAGATAAAATACAACCATAAAATATAAGTATATTTTAGTATCATGAAAAGAAATAATAGCTGTACCTCTAAAACATTGTAAATAAAATTAATATTCAAATATAGAAATAATAGCTGTACCTCTAAAACATTGTAAATAAAATTAATATTCAAATATTCAAATCTGTCTTTTGACAGATTATATATACTTGTACTACATGTAAAATGAAAATGTTAATATTTTTAATATATAAGAATAAAAACAAAATAGCATATAATGAATTTAAAAAAATTTTTAAAGATAAATAGCCTCATAGAAAAAAAAGTAACAATCCAAAGAAGAAATATGAGATATCATGTTTTACTTATCAGATAGAAATTTTTTAAAATAATTTTTTAAAAAACTAGGCTCCATACTGAACATGGGGCTTGAACTCACAACCCTGAGATCAAGAGTCACATGGTCTACTGCCTCAGCCAGCCAGGTGTCCTAATAGAAGATATTTCTATAGCAATAAAGGACAGACTTCCTGGAGAATAAGAAAAGGTACCCAAAACCTTTAAAATGTGTATACACAGCCTTAGAAATTTACTTATAAATTTCTACCACTGGGGGAAAAATAAAATAAATGCTACCACTGGAAATTTATCACAAGGAAATATATACAGATTTATGTTATGATATTATTACTGTAAGAAAGTTCTTCAGATCAATATTCATAATAGTAAAAAATTTGGGAACTCTTTCAATATTTAATATTAAGGCATCCTAAAATAAATTATGGTATGGCAGGACCCTGTACCATTATTTATTCTGTATTTTAGAAAACTATGTACGATCATGGGAAATAGTGATATCTTGTAGGAGGAAAAACACAGTATGGTATTATGGCCTAACATCAAACAGTATGAAGTGACAAATATAATATGTGTTTGTAATTTTAAAAGTTTTAATGTGGGGGGATCCACACCAATATATTGATATCTCTGGCAGAGGCAATCCCGTTTATTAAAATAAACTTCTGTTTTTCCATTTATGTTTTCAAGTATTGCTACACCAAGCATTTGTAATACAAACGATAAAAGTTGCTATAGTAATACAGTGAGCCCCTTGAAATAATTTGTAGTTCAGAAAGAAATAGCATAACAGGATTTTCCTTTCCAAATGGCTACCAGCTGGGAAAATCATCATGTAAATTGTTTCACACAACATGCTTCACTCTGAGAAGGAAGCATATCTTGAGAAGACCCTTATGTTCATGGACAGTGATGTTCACTCAGGGATCCCTTTCTTGGTTTTTCCTCACCTGAGCTTAGTTCATCCACCTTCTGCTTATGTAGAACTCTCTCTGCCAAGAGCACACAGGAGTGTGTAAAAGATGCCAGCAGAATTTAGAATGGGGCTTGTATGGATTTTCAGAGAACGTGTAATTATGATTCGCCAGCTAGTGGCAATTTAATGGGGTGATAGTTGAGGGGCGACTCTTCAAACCCGAAGTTCTGACTATACCCATGCCGATAATCCTGAAGAGGGAGGGACACAGAGGGTGTCTAAAGAAACCAAAGGACAGGGGTGCCTGGGTGGCTCAGTGGGTTAAAGCCTCTGCCTTCGGCTCAGGTCATGATCTCAGGGTCCTGGGATCGAGCCCCGCATTGGGCTCCCTGCTCAGCGGGGAGCCTGCTTCCTCCTCTCTCTCTGCCTGCCTCTCTGCCTGCTTGCGATCTCTCTCTCTCTCTCTCTCTCTCTCTGTGTCAAATAAATAAATAAAATATTAAAAACAAAACAAAACAAAAAACAACAAAGGACAGCCCAAAGCATCTCATTGTCAGTTCAGTTTTAAGAGGACAGGGACCAGATGTGTCTTACCTGTCACTGTACTTCTATGGCCAGCCAATTCCCTGGTGTAGAATTAAGCCCTGCACAATAAGTAATTGTTAAGTAAATGAACCTATATTTTAACATGATACAGTGTATATAATCGCATGGGAAGTAGCAAGTATAAAGAAAGAAGTGGAAAGGGAGGAGAGGCATTGCATTATTGGAAGAAAATAACCCAGAACAAGATACTAGAAAATATTAAATGGAAATCAAGTAAATATATATTGGAAATGGAAGAATGTCACAAAAGAAGTCACTCCACTTTTGGATGTTGCTGGTATGATATCAGCCAAGGAATGCTTCATGTCTTCTTACATTTGTTCTTTCCTTCTTCCCCTCCATTAAAAAGAAAAAAATAAGGTCTAGACCCAACATGGGGCTTGAACTCACAATCCCAAGATCAATAATTACATGGTCTACCAACTGAGCCAGGCAGGCGCTCCAATTTTTTTTTTTTAAGTACTCGAGGACCATTCCATGCCAGACTCAAGATAAACACTATACTTTCTCTTACAGTGCCCATTTTTCTCAGAGGTTTTTGGGAAAATTATGTCACAGTAACCTTTGATATGTTTTAAGTTGAATAATAAAAGGTCACATGCCTTATAAAACATACAAATAAAAAATTTGCTTTTTGATTTTGGTAAATCCAACTTCATGCTCAACCTGCGGGAGATCATTTAGGACTTTTCATGATGAGGGATTCTTTGGTAGACAATTATGAGAAACTCTGCTTTACTTGAAGACCTAGAAAGCATGCTTATCCAATACGTGGAAAACACAAAGCCCGTAGGGATGGTTTTATGTTGGGTGAAAGAATGAAGATTTGAAAAATCTCTCTGTAGCCTGACCTTAAAAGACCAAAATAAAAAGATAAAAATTGACCAAGTACAATAAATCATCCACTCAAGGAAAAGACGGAGAAGAAAGTATAAAGGGTTTTGAGTAGTGTATTTTTAACACAAGCCAATAACAAGGTAGAGGAACTAAAGAAAAGCTCGTGGGTTTTAGGCTAATATGGAAGGAGGGAAACTCCATTTTATTCCAACCACATCCGGTGGGTTATATTTATCTCTGCACATCATATTTTAAGAAAGCCATTGGGGCACCTGGGTGGCTCAGGTGGTTGAACATCCGACTCCTGGTTTTGGCTCAGGTCATGGTCTCAGGGTCATGAGATCGAGCCCCATGCTGGGTTCCACACTCAGCTCAGCATCCGATTGTCCCTCTCCCTCTGCTCCTCCCCTCAATCTCCTGCTCTCTCTCTCATAAATAAATAAAATCATAAAAAAAAGAAAGCCATCGACAAATTCAAACATATTCAGAAAAGAGTTGACAAGACAATGACAGAGACATGAAACTGTGTTATACAAATGATGGTGTGACCTGATCAAGAATCTGTAATCTCAAACATTGTTGTGCCACTTTTCTGGTATTTCGTACACCACCCTGCTGAGGACTCTAACAAAGTGAATTAATACGACAAATGTTATTTTCTTTCTTTTCATACTCTGTGTTGGTCATGGGTCCACAGGGCTTGGCTCCACACAGTCACTCAGGGACCCAGGCTGAGGGAGGCTCCGCTATCTTAGATCTGCCTTATGTGGAGCATACAGCCTTCACCAGTCACTCTGACAGAGTTAGAGACAACTGGAGAGTCATATACAGCCTCCTGAACACATCTACTCAGTGGCGACACATGACCCCATTGAACTTTGAGGAGCGGGAAAATAGAAGACAGCACCCACAGCCTAATTAATGTTCTGCTCTTTTAAAAATTGCATTCTCAGCCTAGGAAATCTAGGTCTAGGATTTCATGGAGTGAGTCTGCTATTGTCTTTTCTCTCATACACATTTGAATCAATGACTTTTAGAAATACAGAACTTCATCCATCTGAAATCATTTCACCTACTACAAAGTGTGTCGCCTTTAGAGAAAGACAAGCTTGTTGAATGCAGTCAAATGCAGTGAAGGGAAGACAGGAAGACAGGAAGACAGACTATATGGGAGGGACAGTGCAAAGAGGCTGAGAAATGCTATAGGATTCTGAGTGGAAATTAGGGGTCAATTGCAGAATCCCCAGGCTAGCACAATAATTCTGACTTGGAAACACCAAACAAAATGGAGATGCATAAGAAGTAAGCCGCAGGGGATTTAAAGTAATAATAGAAAAGAAATGCAACATAAAAATGCATTTAAAGTTTCTGAGTTCTGACTTTCCACACTCGCTCGCTTTTTTGGGGGGAATTGTGTTAATGAGGCTAAGGAGCTGGCGGAGAGGTAAAGCTGGTTCACTTAAAAATGACTTTGCTTTGGTAAGAATCACGGGTCTTGTGACCACCTGCTGTACTAAATTCTTTCCCCACATGATCTCATTTAAACTTTTCAACCATTCTATAGATTGGATTCCATTAATGTTCCCATTTTATAGATGAGAAATCTGAAGCTGACTTAGAGTAAGATTCTTGCCCAGGATCATAGAGATAAACCTGAAACCGAGGATTTCCTTTAAAACTCAAACCTTCGGGGCGTCTGGGTGACTCAGTGGTTAAAGCCTCTGCCTTCAGCTCAGGTCATGATCTCAGGGTCCTGGGATCGAGCCCTGCATCGGGCTCTCTGCTCAGCAGGGAGCCTGCTTCCTTCTCTCTCTCTCTGCCTGCCTCTCTGCCTACTTGTGTTCTCTCTTTCTCTGTGTCAAACAAATAAATAAAATCTTAAAAAAAATAAAACTAAAATAAATAAAATAAAATAAAATTCAAACCTTCAAGAGGAACTCTGATTTCCCAGCTTGTCTCCGGGTCTTTCATTTTAACTTTTCCACTTCTTTGTCTCTTACTATCCTTTTTTGGGAGTAGACAAGGTGTAAAATACAGTAGTTCAAAGAGGACCGTTAGATGGATTTTCTGAGTGGTTATTCTGTCTTGTTTCATTTTTTTACTTTCATATTTCTTTTTCCATACTACTTTTTTTCTTTTTCTCCTTTTTTTTTCTGTTTAAACATTTTTCCAGTCCAAAGGCCAGAATCAACAAGATCAAAAATCAAACAGAAATCTTGAGCTTCCCTGAGGACACACATGGGGGATTTGGGAATGTCAGCTGTACAAATATGACGCCATCTTTAGACAAACTGTCTGGAAGGATGGAGGGACAAGCCCCTGTGTGTTGCATGCAGATGTCATGTGGTCATGCCTCTAGCCAGCTTTATTATCTGACAGATACGGAGCACAAATATTGACTTTTGCTATTTTTACTGTAACTGCAGCCATAAACATTGATTTCTGCAGGAGAGGGCAGACTAGGAAGAAAGCAGCAGTGTCTTCACAGGCTGACAGAGCTTTGTCTTTGCCTCGGGACAGAAAGGAGTAGGATATGAATGAGGTCCTCATGGAATGATTCAATACAGAAATAATAAAATGGTGATGATGTGAAAAATCCCATAGGTTTGACGGACTTGGAAGAAAAATCCCTATCGATTCTGTGTTGTCATCTGTGTTCATTTAGCCCAAGCAAATTTTGAATGTAGGAAGAACAGAAACCTAAGAGACCTTCGCCTCCCTCCGAAGATAGGTACTCTCACTGAGTCAGACTTCTTCCTGTTCCAATGGCAACGCACAATCGATAGCTATGTCTTGTGGTTTCACCTCATGCATGTACCAATGTGGCGTGGCAAGAGATAAACTCAACCAACACTTAGGATTTTGTTGGTCCTTTGTTTTAGGAGATGAAGGGATTCCTCTTTTGGTGGTGATCTCGTCATTTGGCAAGTGTGAAAAACCAAGGGTTTTTTTTGATAAAGTGATTTATCTTGTTGTTTTTTAGATCCATTGTTTAAATTTTATGTTGCCAGTGTGGAGTAACTCACATTTCCTATTTTTTTATTTAAATTCAGTGAAATAACATCGAGTGTATTATTAGTTTCAGAGGTAGAGTTTAGTGATCCATCAGTTGCAGGTAACACCCAGTTCTTATATCACGTGCCTTCTTGATGTCCAACACCCAGTTATCCCATCTCACCAATCCCTTCCCCTGAAGCAAACATCAGTTTGTTTCCTATAGTTAAGAGTCTCTTATGGTTTGTCTCCCTCTCTGATTTCATCTTTTTACCTTTTTTTCCCTTCCTTTCCCTATGATCCTATATTTTGTTTCTTAACTCCCACGTATGAGTGGAATCATATGATAATTGTCTTTCTCTGATTGACTTATTTCATTTAGCATAATACCCTCTGGTTCTATCCACATCATTGCAAATGGTATGATATCATTTTTTTGATGGATGAGTAATATTCCACTGTATATATATACCACATCTTCTTCATCCATTCATCTGTCAATGGATGTCTGGGATCTTTCTATATTTTGGCAATTTTGGCTGCTATAAACTTTGGGGTGCAGGTGCCCCTTTGGATTACTATGTTTATATCCTTTGGTTAAATACCTAGTAGTGCAATTGCTGGGTCATAAGGTAGCTCTATTTTTGACTTTTTGAGGAAACTCCATACTGTTTTCCAGAGTGTCTGTACCAGCTTACATTCCCACCAGCAGTGTAAGAGGGTTCCCCCTTCTCCACATCCTCGCCTGCATCTGTTATTTCCTGACTTGTTAATTTTAGCTATTCTGTGAGCTGGTATCTCATTGTGGTTTTGCTTTGTATTTCCCTGATGCTGAATGATGTTGAGCATTTTTTCCTGTGTCTGTTGGTCATTTTATCACATTTCCTGTTTGATTAGATCTAGCGTATTCTGCATGAACCAGCAAGATCACATGAAGAACATCAGCAGAATAATGGAGGGACAGGCAGCCCTAAACCCGAGAGCACATCTACAGAATGGTCTCCACTGCAAGGAGCCAAGGTGGCTCAGCCAGGCACCAAGGCTCAGCATATTACAAGCCTGCAGAGTCCCCAATCTCAAGGTGCATCTAATGCCGCCATCTAATCTGGGGCCCAGATCAGGCCAGAGCAAAGGGATGTGCAACTTCTTCAGAGATTCAAGGAGTAGGAATAAAACTCACTGAGTCACTGTCAGGGGTCAAAAATCATTCAAATAGATGCAGAGGAACAAAGCAATGAGTGTGGTCCAGAGGTGGAAGAGTGCCTTACTTTCTAGTTGAAGGTGGGGGGATATGGGACATGTCCTTGAAGGCGGGATTAAATCCCATACTTCTTTTGGAGTCACTGTCGGGAAACTTAAGGCATCAGTTAAGGCATAAGACTTAAGGTAGCAATGGCTCCGTAGTCAAATGCTTCTGGTGTCTGCCTTTAAGAAAGCCATTTGTCACTGATGAAATGAACTTGCTAGAGGGGTTTCTACTCATGAGCAGTGGGGTGGGACATAGGCACATGTCCCATGGAAGAAAGACCTCGTTGTTTAGAGTCAAGCAACGTTGGGTGCAAATCTACCTTTAGACACATGTACTTTGCATGAGTCTATGAGAGTTTCTTGGGTTTTTCTGAGCCTTGTCTTCATTTTCTATAAAAGGTGAAAATGATGGTTATTGTCAGGCTGAAAATAAATAATATCTTTACCCTGTTGAGCAAATATGCTTATTCCTTCTCTTCATTATCATCCCCCACCCTCCCCATGAGAAGAGCAATCGGTAAAATATAGAATGCTATCTGTCAAGCACTCTGCAGAATAGCTGGGGCTGAGCTTAACTTCAAGGGAATTCAGTGTGACCAGTATCTCAGAAAACTGTCTGACATGTTGTGTTTGCAGAGAAGGCTGCAGAAGTACCCAATTTGTTTAAACCTCACATGAAATATTAATCTCCTGTCTACCTTTGTGTGCACCTTCTAGAATGCCTTTTCTTTCAAGCCTTTGTATAAAGAGCAGAAAGTTACCATTGATTTAGTTTCTCTCTACCACCGGTTGTTTAATCCATCAGAAGGGAGGGAGTCTTCAAATTCCCGGCCTTAGAGGTCTTCTTTAATTTCACACTTGGTGATATGAGCTTGTTCCCTGAATCGTCCGTTAAAAAAAATTGTTTTTTAATGACTTGCAATCTCGAGGATTTTCAGTTGAGATTGCATAATAACTGTTAAATTATCCTAGATATACATCTGAAGTCTCCACTTGGAATCATGAAGTTCTTTAAACCAAAACACTTAAATCCCCATTCATTATTATTAATACAAAGCAAGTTCCTTGTTCCCCTTTACCAGTATCCACTGAACTCTCTCACTCTATTTATTTGTTGGACTCTCTCAGTTTAATTGTTATTAGATGACAGTGAAACCATTTTTCCTTCTTCTCTCCCTCCCTTCCTCCCTTCCTCCCTCCCTCCTTCTCTCCCTCCCTTCTTCTCTTCCTCCCTTCCTTCCTTCCTTCCTTCCTTCCTCCCTTCCTCCCTTCTTCCCTTTACTTTCTAGTGAGTATATGACCTGGGGGGTGGGGGCAGAGGGAGAGAAAATCTTTAAGCAACCTCCACACTCAGTGTGGAGCCCAATGTGGGGCTCGATCTCACGACCCTGAGATCATGACCTGAGCCAAAATCAAGAGTTAGATGCTTAACCAACTGAGGCACTCAGGTGCCCCAACAGTGAAACCATTTTTGTGTTCAGGGTGTATTTTACTTATATAGTCATTTCGATTATCCAACATAACAAAAATGATGGAGTGACGTCAACAGCAATGATTAAGTCAATTGGCCGTAGGAAGAATGTATCATTTTCCAATATCTGTCCTGCCCTTGCTGAAACTAGTGGCACCCTTTCTAAGATGGACAGTTGGAGGGGCCAGGCCAGTGCCAAGAAATATGATAAACTTATGTAAGCTCATCCAGTTAGGACCCAGGTCAAGGGCCCACCCTAGCAGGGAATATGCGAGTCAGGACAACCTTGTAAGCCAGTTGGTCATGTCTCTCATGAGCTTCCTATGCCTAAGTGTATGCTCAGACTCATAGAACATGAAACTGTTTATAGACCCTTCCCCACTCCAGTGGGAAAAGAAGTATTGCTTGTTTTATTTCAAGATCTAGGTAGGCAAATACAACCTTATTATGGGGTTTGGCCAGGATACTTGTGGCCTAACCCTAACATGGGACTATTTAAATGATTTGGGCATGAACATTGCATTTGAAACTACAGTATCTGCCTTTATGTCACGTTCTACTGGTTGAGTAACCTTAACCAAGTCACTGGTCACTTGTCTTTGGTTTTCTCAGTCACAGAATGGGGGTGGGCATTTTCTGCTTGGCACTGTTGATAGGATTAGGTGAAATTCTGTATGAGGAAAGGCTCCTAAGTTAAAAGTGCAACATACATCTAAGGTCCATTTCTCTGTTCTCACCCTTACTTTCTTCCTACATTTACTAAAATTTAAAGAATGTTTGATGACTTTCTGCTATTTTTTAAAAAGATTTATCCATTTATTTGAGAGAGAGAGCAGGGATGAGGGGCAGAAGGAGAGGGGGAGAGAGACTTTCAAGCAGACTCCCTGCTGAGTGCAGATCTGGACTCGGGACTCCATCCCGTGACCCTGAGATCAGAGTCTGAGCCGAAACTAAGAGTTGGCTGCTACCCAGGTGCCCCGACTTTCTGATTTTTAAGAGTATGAAAGCCAAATACATTAGCTTGTCATTCAGGGTCTCAACTTGCCCATTCTTGTCCCCGACTATGTCCTTCTTTAGCTGACAACAGCAGATCTATTTTTCCCTAAATGTGTTCACTATCCCAGATTCACTAGGACTTCCAGTCATCCTGTTAAGCAGGACATCAAATCTAGGAGCATCACCTCAGTGAAAGAGAAAACTGTTGGCTTTTAGGCACAGAAACTCCGAGGTCAGAATCCTGGCCCGATCTCTGGGTTTGGGTCATGCTTAAAGATTCTGGTCAGAGCCAGAATCCCAGCTTGTTAATTGCCAGATATTAATTGCCAACTGTTTATGTTCTCCTATAGCAACATCTTCATGGAAATTCACATGATCATCATAGGTTTGCTGGATGACTATGAAATCAGAGTTGAAGTAATCTATTCGATGATACTGGTAATGAGTATGTTGTTCATGCAGAGAGGTCCAGATCCCAATGGGATACAGGTTCATGGGTGCCCCCTGAGAGGCTCTGGTCTCTTGGCAGAACTCTCAAGGGTGGACTGGTGCAGCTGGGTGGACAGATGTGAATGGATGGGACCCGGAACTGCTGTCAGACAGGGCCTGGTTGATGGGAGGGGGGAAGCACCTGAAATTTAGTGTGTGTCTTTATAGGAGATTTTAACCAGTCCCCCAGCTGACCTGGAGAGACAGAACAATGTCGTATTTAGTAAGTAATGGTAGAGATGGAGACTGGGAGAGATCCTTGCACACCTCTCTTTGGTCAGCTTATGAGTCATTTTTCCCCCCAATAAACAAACACCCACCTAAAACAAATGAGCTCACGTTGCTTTTCTTAGTAGCTTGTCATATAGTTTCTTCCCTTCTTGCCCATGTTCTGTCAAAGATGAGCAACGATCTTGCGGAATTCCTTACAAAGCTGAGATCACAGCACAGCCAGCCTGACCTGGAAACCTCATGGGAGATTCTTCTTGAAACATCCCAGCCCCAATTTCAGGGTCTCTGTGGTTCATCTTCAGATAACCATCTTCAGCTCCTTACAGCCTGTCCATCACTTCATCTATAGTATTTGCCACTCTTAATTTGTGTCAAACTCCAAAGAGTTGGGGAAAAAAACATTTTGGGGGCAGGGAGTTCAAGAAAAGTCACGGTTGATTGGTGACTTGGTCCTTTCATTCTTTCCCACACTGCACACCAGAGAGCTAAACTCAGAAGAACTCAGTGCACAAACAAGAAAATAACACCATCCCAATTCTTTGACCGTGTTGTCAGAATAACTGCGAGGGATTGTGTAGGATTGTTTATTAATTCACAAGGAGAGTCCACTCTAGCCTCCCTGAATGAGTTTATCAGTCTGCATTTTTGTTCTAAGATCTGTGATGTGTTTTCCAGTATTCTGAAATGCAGCTGTGTTATTATCGCTGTGTACGGAATATAAATGTTTAGTCACCTCTGAGCTATCGACTAGAATATTCCTCAGGGATATCACGCCACTAGGTGAAAGGGGCGTCACGGAGTGGAGTGGCAGCCATCTGGTTCTGCTGCACATGCGGGGGCTGGGGAGGAGCACTCTAAGAGGGCGGGGGTGGAGAGTGGGGGTAGGGAACGTGCAGTCTGAAAGGTATATTGAATCCTAGAATTGCTTATTTGTTTTCATCTGTGGTCATTATTTTGAAACCTCAAAGAACACTAAAGAAGATCTCAGTGTTTTCTATTTCTGAAGGAAGGTGTCGGTTTAAAAAGGGTTAGGGAATAACCAGTATATAAACGGGTCTCAGGGCAAATACAGAGACAGTTCTTAAGTAAGTGCTTTACCAATAAACATCCCTGTAATGGAGAGTATAAAGGTAATAAAATATAGAATGTGGAGCTTTACCCAAGCAAAGATCGCTGTCCCATTCAAGGTCCTTTGCAGTTTTTAACTTTAACAAGGAATAATTAACAAGTGCTGTTATGTGTATGTAATGTGTTCAAGGTGATGATTTGAGGTACACCTACATTGTGGAATGGTGACCAAGATCAGGATGATTAAGGTCCTTTCTTTTGTGACCATCTTTGCATTCATGCCCCATGAAGTAATGCTCTCTATTTCTGCAGATTCGTGTGTGAAAGACCCTGAAAGTGAATCTTCCACACTTATTACAGTATTTCCCTCTATAAAAGCAGAAGACTCACGAAGAACTTCATTTTTAGACAAATGAACTGTTTGTTAAACAGTTTACTGTTAGAACGTACTCATTCTGGAAAGGAGGAAATCGAGGAGGAGCACAAATTTTTAAAAGTTACACAGGAGTAAAAATCGGATAAACTCACGGTAGTGCTAAGCCCGCCCAGCAGAGCAATTTAGGGAATTCTTCAAGGTCTCTGGAACTTGATTTCCTCATCTGATGGAGGTGTTCCTTGGTTGCGATTAGAGAATTTCTCAGGGGGCTCTGTGGTTTCCCCCAGCTCCTGACAGTGCTTCAGCCTCTGGGATTGGAGGGACCAGGAGGTGCGGGGAAGCTGGGGAGTACACTGAATGGGAGTGTTGTGGGGGGGGGTCGCTAGTGCTCTAAGACCCCACCCCAGATCCAACCAGCTCTGCTCTCACTTTACTTTTCTGAAGTGTCTTTCTGCATAAAAACAAGTCCCGAAAACTCTGGACTTGTTTTCTGTTGGAAATTCTAGTTCTACCACATACCAGAACGAAACCCAAACAACCTGTATGAGGAGACCCTGGGTCTACTCTGAGGAGAGCCAGAGTGTGCTCTGGACTGAAAGGTACAACCTACGTAGAAGTCACATTGAGGGGACACCTGGGTGGCTCAGGTGGTTAAGCGTCTGCCTTCGGCTCAGGTCACGGTCCCAGGGTCCTGGGATGGATCCCTGCATTGGGCTCCCTGCTCAGCAGGGAGTCTGCTTCTCCCTCTGCTCCTCCCTTTACTCATGCTTTCTCTCTCAAATAAATAAATTTTTAAAAATCTAAAAAAAAAAAAAAAAAGTCACAGTGAGGCACTCAGCCCGTGTCAGCCAAATCTCTGTGCCTGTTGAGAGGGGCAGCAAGCAAGCAAAGGTAAAGCTCACTGTTCAGCCCTCCCTCTCTCATCCCTTCACTCTGCTTACTCTCACCACAACACTGCTGTTGTCTGTCCAAGTCTAATTCCGACTGTGATTCTTTCGCTTTAAGAGTCAAACAAAGCAATTTTAAAGATCAGTTGGTGCATTTCCCATTGCAAACAAGAAAAAAAACAATAAAATTCATTTTTTTTAAAAAAGTGTTTTTTGTTTTTGTTTTTTTTTGTTTTGTTTTTTGTTTTTTTGTCATGTAACTGAGGAGCTCAGTTTAGTTTAGATGGATCCAGTGGCTCAAGTGATACAGTGGTCCTCTCCTCTTCTCTGTGCTCCATGTTGTCTTGTTCTCAGGTTCTAGGTGGTGACAAGATGGCCGCCTTCCAGGTTCAGTCCAGAATAAGGGGAATATCTCTCTCTGGTCATGTCTCTCTGGTCGCTTTTCATGCAAGTCCAGAGATTTACTGATTGGGCCAGCTTTATTCATTGGAAATCCAGATCCCACTCACTAGGGAGGGGAGATTGGTTGCTTCACTTGGCCCAAGTAGAGTTTTACCTTAGCCAAATGAAGCACTGGATTGGGTATGGAGGACCCTCAAAAAAATGACCGTTTCCTGAAATGTAGAATAAATACAAAAAAGTCCACTAATAACATCCCTGCTGGCTCTTATGATGTTTACAAAAATTTCTGAAAACAGTAGAAAGTAGGAGTCTTTGGGTGCCCATTTCTGCTCCCTCCTCTGCCACTTTTTAGTCTAAGGCAGGAACCAAGGACAAATGTCATTTCTCTGCAGTTTAAGCTTCTTAAGATAACTTGCTTTTAACAAATTTTTGAAGCAATATACCTTTTTCTTTAAATATCAAGCATTTTCAGGTCGTTTAAAAATGTATCAGTATTCTCTCTCTTAACCAGAACCACACCAGCCAGCCCCGAAGTGGGCAGACGCTGCAGAATGAGTCTCAAGTGGACTAAGAGAAGAGTCGGAGAGAATGGGAGAGTTAGCACATGAAAAATAGCGGTTGTGCACATAATGGGAACCTCTAGGTATGTTATCCTTAACAAAGTGATTTTATTAAGCAACGTCTCTATTTAAGCACAAGGAAGACATTATTTTAGTTCATTAAGCATTCCAAAAGTGTTTTTTAATGACATCTTGACAGTAATTTCAAATGGAAACTCATTCATATGCACATGTAGAAATGACTATTTAAAAAGGTGTATATGTTCACATACACACACACAGGTACACACATGTAATTATTATTTGACTTGAATTTGTAGCCTGAGGTGACGAGGAACGCAAAGGTCAGACTTCCAAACACAAAACACATGTCTATTGAGAGCACCATAACCTGGAAGGAAAAAAAAACTTTTCTTCTCAAAATTTCACCAGTTTTTTAGGGGCAGGAGAGATGCTTCTTATTGGTGAAAATTTCATAATTCTGAATTCGATCAAATCATAAAACAGCAATGAGAGTATAGTTTTTAAACCATATGGGTAATTAAGGAAAGATGGTAGTAGTAAGAATTCACTAAGAGTATTAAATTATCCCATCTTTATTTTGTTAAGAAGATAAAGCTCCCAAGTCTCTGAGGACAGCATAGTTACAGGTGGACAGCGGCAAATATTCATTTTTCCACATGCCCTCCTGGTGTATAGGGTTTGTGTTTCCCCGTTGACTGTTTGAAGAGTCCAGATGAAGCCAAGCACTTTCACATCCTTCGCCTCAGATTTGAAGAGTGTCCTTGATGTACAGATTACTCTCAGATTCCCTGCCGGCAGTCTCCTAAGAAACGCGGAAAGCTTCTCAGGAATCTGAATTACCCAGTTGATAGAGAGGTGTCTGCTCTGCTGAGAACTTCTCAGCTTTCCTCAAGCCTGATCAGCATTCAGGGGCGAGTTAGTTCTCAAGTTCAAAATGGACTTGTTGCTCATTGCGGGACCAGAAGGGGGAGCCATCGTGTAAAGGTATCTAAGGCCATCTGGGATTTTCTCTGTGGATGAAGAATAGTCACAGCATAGATTACGTAACTTGTGTCGCACCACAAACAAAATCAATGCTATTATAGTGAGATTCTGTAAAGAATATCTGGATAAAGATGGCTGTCTTCATATTCCCATCTATGTGACCAAGATTGAATAGCGAAAAATCTTTACCAAACTTAGAAAGTACTGATGGTCGCTATCAATGTGTCAGAAATCTCAAGGTTCTTTTGTAGCACAGACTGAAGAGAGTGTATTGGATAACAGGCTTCGGTGCTCGAAGCCCGACTGAGGAATATGTTGAGGGACTCTCCCAAAGGAACCCTTGTAACTAGAAGCAGCAGGTGCTCCTCAGTTCGGACAGATTAGTGTTGGGGAAAGATGAGCTTTGCTCCTAACTTTGACGAGAGCTCAAAGCACCAGAAATCACGTGGGGGCAGAGAAAGCAGCTGTGGCATTTGTCCTTGACCTACACTAGCAGGGGAAGTACCGGTGATGAAGGCAGGCACTGATCCAGTGCCGCCTTCTGGCTCTACAACTAACCAGGAAGTGCAACTTGAGGCCCAGAGGCTTCATTCCCTCTTGTTTTCGACCCGTTACAGAGAATTAGACCTCAGTTTTGGCAAAGTAAAGCTAGACTTCATTCTTTCTTTTCCTGAGTCTGAAAGATTTAAAAGTATTATAGTTAAAGCAGATCACACTAAACCTATTTGAGTTACACCTACCTCTATAAGGGTAAGCAAACAGAGAGAGAAAGAAGACACATAGAGGGAGGTGGGGGATATACTTGGGGATTAAGGAGGGCACTTGTGACACATTCTGGGTGTTGTATGGAAGTGTTGAATCACTATATTGTACACCAGAAACTAATATAATGCTGTATGTTAATTAACTGGAATTAAAATAGAAACTTAAAAAAAAAGGAAAAAAAAAACCACAAAGAAAAGATTCTGCCAAAGCAGAAAAACAATCTGAAAAATCCAGCCAACATAGCCCGTGAAATGAAATTCCTACATGAGATAGAATACAGCGTTAGGAAACTCTCATTGGTATTCTGACCAAGTTTGAGAGGATGTGGCATCTTTGCAGCTAGAGTAGGCAGTCATAAAAAGGTACAGATCTGAAGTCAGGCAGATTGTTTACAGACAAAAAGGCAAGCTGGTTAAATTTTAAAATGCCATGAAAGAAGTGAACTGAAGAGAGTCTGTCACAGAACACTGAGTCACTCAAGTAGAAGGAAGTTGAAGAAAGTCTCTCAGAACTTAGAGGAAAAGCATCCTGACCCTAAATGGATGAAAAAAAGAAAGGAGACACGTTTTGTGTATTAAGAATAACAAAAGTTAAAAAAAAAAAAAGATCAGGGAGAAGGAATTACTAAAATGAGAGAAAAGAAAGTCATTAAAATGAGTAAGGGTTATATTTTATGTAAAAAGTTTATCATGTCCCAGGAAAGATTTATTTAATAAAATCATTTATTGGATAAAAATTATCAAGCACCTTTATATCATGGCCCTGAGCAAGGGCAGACATGGTCCCTGTTCCAAGAGAGTTGAGTCACCTTATGAGAGAGACAAATCACAATCAGCAGCATAAAGCATGGAAAGTTCTGAAAGAGAAGGGACAAGCTTATAAGAGGGCAATTTAACTGGCTTAGGGGATCAGGAATGATTTTCCAGGAGACATGATATTTTAGCAACCTTGAAGAATATGCAGGCATTATCTAAATGAATAAAAAAATCTTAGTGGGCAAAAGGAATGTAGTCCAGGTGGAAGTAACAGCCCAGGGAAAGTCTCAAAACTGAAAGAGAGTGGCATAACCAACCAAGAAACAAAACAAAAAAACCCCTGTAAGCCTGGATAATCAAAGAAAAGATGAGTTGACAGGCTGAAGGGAAACCAGAGGCTATGTTACAAATGATCTTGATTTTATGGTCTCTAGGACTCACTTTAACCATAATGCTAGCAATGAGGACATAACATAGAGATAAGGACTTTTAGTGATTCCGTGTGTATTTTCAAAGGGGCTCCCAGTGATAATGTGAAGAATGAGCAGTGGAAGAGCAAGACTAATGGTGGGAGACCAATTAGGAGGCCATCGTGGGGATTTAGGGGGTGAGAGGTAATCTTTAGTGGCCCTGGGAATGGAGAGGAGTAGGTAGATGTGAGACATTTTTAAGAGGTAGAAGGGACTTTCAATTAATCAGATGTCAGTATTAGGAAGAAGGGGGAGTCAAGGATGACAGCCATGTGGAAATGCCACGTGGAAAATCTTGTCTCCATACCCCCAGGTATTTGGAAGGGTATTTGAAAGGTAGGACTAGGTTTCAAACATGGCACGACAGTGAAATGATAAAGGACTTACAAGAATTTATTTCTCATTGAAGAGGGGCTTCAACTGGCAGAGTAGAGCTTTCTTGGAAGAAAGGAGGAGAGATTTAAGAGAAAGTATAAATACATGTGGAAAAGACATAAATGAGTGACAAAAGGTTGCATCTTATGCTTTGGGAAAGGACAAGAGATGTGATATGAGGTATGAGACATGATGAAGTAACATGAGAACCACATCGAGGTGTATTCTAGACATATTTTTTTAAATGTCATGTTTAGTGGAAAAATGCAGTAAGTATCTAAGCAGAAGGAAATCAGCACCATAGTGGGAGCTAAAAGCAGTGTGTCACCAGATGGTGACTGCAAATATCAGACAACTGTGGGACAACACTTACAGATTTTTGAAGTGGAAAGATTGTGAGACCAGAGTTTTATACCCAGCTGTTGTTTATATCAGAGGGTGCTAAAAATTCTCGGAAATGCAGGGATGCAGAAAATACAGCAACCAACATATGCTTCTTGTAAATGTACTCCGAGAACTCTAGCAAATTAAGAAATGAATCAAAGTTAGGAACATGCCTTCTGTACCAAGATGGAAGACTAAGCAAATATACACCCCACCAGTTCTTGTTCAAATCCCGGGAAAATGACTAAAGGAGTAAAAGGATGAAATTAAATCCTTAGCAGTCCCAGAAAACAGAGAAGTTTTTATCAGCAGAAATTTTAAGGAATTTTAGAAAATTATGAAGTAGACTGGTTTGATGGAAAATAGAGCCAAGAAAATCACAAACAGATAAAGACATCTGGAATGGGTCACTGAAGAAGGGAGTACCAGTCTTCCCCACAGAGCCCTGGAGAAATGCCAAGATCATCATCAACAAGAGCTGGAAATATTTGTTGAATGATGTTAAATGAATGAGCAGCCTGTGTGGCAATTAGCAGCATAATTAATTGAAGGGTTGCCAGCCCAGCTGGACTGGTCCTCAGCTCTGGTAAACAGAGGGCTGGCTGCGGGATTTTCTCTTAGGATGTAACAGATGAGATGAACTCTGTAAATAAAGTGGAGGCTCTGTCTCCCAGAAAGGGAAAAATAATTCCTATTATTATTCCTTTCCTAAGCAGTTGTGCAAACCAATGAAATGCCCTAAAACTCCCTACTTTCAGAGAAATATCTTGCTTGGCTTGCTCTGATTTTTTTTTTTTAAGGTAAGACCTTCCCCTGCTTATAAAGAAGTCCACCCAGAACATCCCCACCCATCCACCCAAACTCGAGTGGAATATGGTCCCAATCAGGGCAGAGTCCCGAGGTAGGAATGGGACCCTCCACAGTTGCTGAGGAAGGCAATTGCTGAATGATCAACGTTGACCCGGTCCAGTCCTTCACTCGTAATTATAAATGGAGATGTAGCCACTGAGGGAAAGCAAACCATTAAAGAGAAGTATCTATAGGCACACGTGGACTTGATGGAACAGATGGTCCTTGAGGGATTAACAAAGGCAGCAGAGGACAACGAACATTTCATCTGGGAGCATCAAAAATATTTGAAAGAATGTCAAATACCTAGACCAAGAGATAGACAGACTTCTTTGAAAATGAGTCGACTGATGAATAAGAGTTTGACAGTTTTTTTTTAAATTAATTAAAAATTAATGTAAGAAGTTTTGTGGAGAAAAAAATACCAGGAAGTCCTGTGTATTATTATAGTCTGGGCTACAAAGGAATCACAAAGGCATCTCCTAGAACATAGTACTAGCAAAGACACAAAAACTATTGCTCTTGCTTTGTAATTAACCTTTTCCCACCTCTGAAAACATGTAAGGTTGTCTGTTTTTGGAATTCAGCTATTTCACTGTTGGTATCAAGTGCATCACGGTTTATTACATGTTTGTCTTTTTTTTTTTTTAGAACAGATCAATTTTCTTTTGTAATGTGATTTTTTATAAAGATGCTTTTTTTAAGATTTTATTTATTTGAGATAGAGAGTGAGTGAATGAGAGAGAGAGAGAGAGAGAGAGAGAGAGAGACAGAGAGAGAGCATGAGTGAGGAGGAGAGGGAGAAGCAGGCTCCCTGCTGAGCAGGGAGCCCAATGTGGGGCTTGATCCCAAGACCCTGGGATCATGACCTGAGCTGACTTACTACCTGAGCATGACTTAACCTACCGAGCCACCCAGGCTTCCCTGTAATATTATGATTTTTATACTTCTCTAGTACCTGCCTTTTATTTTTGCCAAACTGCTGCTTCATGCTTTTTGAATTACTCAGTACATTTGGCATGTCTCTTAACTTTTCCAGGGAACCGACACCATTTCATCGTGTTTAAAATATTTAAATATGTTCATGGGGCTTAGAAAACACAATTTCATGTGTTTTGTGTCATTTCCTTCTTTTTGTTCATCTGAACTTTTGAAAATATAATGACAAAGTTTCAAATGGAAAAAAACATTATTTTTTAAAATACAGATTCAGTAGAGTTCCACTCTTTGCTGTTTTTATTGTTGTCCTTTACTCTTTTTTTTTTAAGAGTTTTGGGTGTTTTCTCAATTCCCTTTTAGTCTATTCGCCTCTTCTCCCCCAAAAGTCACAGTCTCCTCTTTTAGCTAATTCCTGTGGTGTTTTCCTGCATATCTCTAAATAATGGTTTGGTCTTGCTTTTTCAGCTTTACCCATTATCTTTTGACTTCCTGTTGGGTAAAATGAGGCTGTAACTGTTTTTCTCCCCTTGAGCACCCTCCACAGAAAGCCACCCTTCTCTTCCCCTTCAACGTTTCCATATCATATTTCCATGTTAACTTCATTGCTTACATTGTTACGATCATGTGCATGCTACTGAGAGCTGAACTCTGGTGACTCTTCCATTCCTATGCAACTTTTTACATTTCCTGGAATCAGTAATTATCTTTTCGTTCATTTGTGGGCTCAATTTTCTACATATTTATCACCAATATGTTTACCCCAAACTCTCCAGTAGTCATCTGAATCTCTTCTCAATATATTCATTCACATTAGTCATCCTAACACTTTAAATTTTTAGATTTATTATAGAGAGAGAGAAAAAGAGCATGAGCAGAGTGAGGGAAAGAATCTCAAGCAGACTCCCCCTGAGTGCGAAGCCTGACTCAGGGCTCAATATCATGACCTTGAGGTCATGACCTGAGCCAAAACCAAGAGTCAGATGCTTAACCGACTGAGCCATATGGGTGCCCCATAACATTTCAGTTTTTTTGAAGAAATTTCTCCATGACTTGTTGCAGTGTGGAATGGCTTTCCTCTGCAAAGGTAATCCTAGGTTCTCCAATCTTCTTCACCATCCTGGGGACTGGTCCTCATTTCTCTCCTGGGTTGGACACACTGTTTCTTTGATCTAATGTCTTCTTTCTGGGTTTGCTCCCTTGTTTTGGTGGAGCATGCCCTCCAGTGACTTTCCTTGGAGGGATGAAAAGTAGGTAAATTTCTTTAGACCTTCAATTGCTGAAACTGTTTATATTTTTGCCTGACACTTGACTGATAGTTTAGCTGGGTACGTAATTTTAAGAGTAGGAATAGGAAAATATTGCATGCTTTTCTTTTAGTTTTCAATATTTGCTACCAAGAAATCTGAGGCCCCTGGGATTCCTGACCTTTTGTGTGGAACTTTTCATTTAGTTTTCCTCTCTGGGAGACTATAGTGTTTCCTCTTTGTACCCAGTCTTTGCCTGCTCAGGCACATTGAATAGAAACTAATTTATAAAGTGCTTTCAACCAAGCCTGCTTATTTTATACCCTCCTCTCCCCTTACCTCCACTTTGGAAAGTAGCTGGTATACACGTTCACTGAGGCTTTTAAGGGCTCTCTGGTTTAATCTGTTTTCTCTACGGCTGCCGTAGATTTGGCCTTCTTAAATAAGTCCCTTATTATTTATCCATCTGCTTTGAGATTTTAAAATTTTGTTGCTCTTTTCCCCTCTGCTCTTTGTGTTCGTTTTTATGAAATCTCCCTATATTTGCATTTTAACGGGGTTTTAGGAGGGAAGGAATGTACATGCATGTGTTTAATATGCCATCTGTATCTGGAAGATGATATTTTAGTCTATTTGCTAATGGAAATAATTGTGCATTATTGTACCTGATTATATCCAACTCTCTAAATAAGTGAAGTCTTGGGCATCTGTGTTAATCAATATAGGCTGGTAATGTGCTACAGCAACAGTAAACCCAAGACTTGAGTGGCTTCATGGGACAAAAGTTTACTTACTACGTTTGTTGAATGTCCATTATGGATTGTCCATTATGGGTGGTAAGGGCTCTGCTTCTTGGGTCCCTGGGGTTTGACAAAGGCTCAACCATCTTGCAGCTGGACAGTCTGAAACATACAACCTTCTTGGTTCCCATAGTCAGGACAGAGAGCTGGGGAATCTCACATGGGGAAATGAATATTTTATATGATGTGATATAGTCACGTTACGTCAGCCAGAATGTTTCAAGATCATGATTTCCTGGAAGAAGCAGGAAAGTATAATTCACCCAGGTGTTTGTAAGGAAGAGATATGAAGGGAGCAGAAGAAGTCTCCACCCTGGCACCTACCAATACACCTTTAGAAAAACATTGACCTGAGAAGGTGTAGATACAACTCCATTCAGTGGCTTAAAAAGATGTATAGCTTATTTATCTGTACTGTACCACATCAAGATGAGTATTCAAAGTTGGTGGGTACCTATGTCCCATACCAGATGTATTTCATCCTCACAACACTTCTCCTGAGACTCAGAGAAGTTACGTAACATGCCAAGAGTCCCCTTCTTGATAGATGGGAAGTATAGAGACAGAATACCTACACTAAGGGCTAAGTGTGCAAGATCCTAATTCTAGGTCCCCCAACTTTTCCTTCTACATCTTCCCACACCCTTCTTCCACAGGAGATGTGCCACTGTGTTTTAAAACACAAGAAAAGGTGTTTATGGAAAAAGAAAGCTGCCAGTGAGGGAAAAGATAGAACATTCTGGAAGCCTAGTTGGAGAGAAGATGAAGAAGATTTCATGCTGGGATTCTCTGGGAAAAAAAGAAAAGAAAAGAAAAAGAAAAACCAGGAAAAAACCAAACCACTAACTGTGGTGCTTCTGTGGTTACTTTGGTGGGAACTTTGACTCCATGTAGCAAAAGCGGGAAGGCTTTGTGCAAATTGCTTTCAAAGTGTGTGATCAAAGTGTCCATTTTTACAAGCAGGGATTGCTTAACCATGGAATAGACATCATGTGATTTCAAATAATACACAATAAGTGGGACGTTTTCCTCCTGGTGTTCCTAAATTCATTTTCTTTCAACATGCCTCACCTTAGAGATGGTAATCAAGGTTTCAAATATATGGAGTTAAAAGATGAAATCTTAAGATCCTGAAATACAAAATGTCAAGGGAAGTAATAGAGAATTAAGTAAGATATTTCTGCACTACTTGCCTGCTTCCCCTGATCCCACAGTGCTCCTTAGCATCTCCTGATAATCTATAACATTTAATCCATTCCAATCCCGTGTCAATTATAAGAAGTGTCATAGGATGGAGAGACAAACCCTTTTAAATATAACCTTGGATTATGATGTTCTAACTGCAAGTTCAAAAATGTCCTAAGAAAATTAATTTTAGAACAGATGGAAGCATATTAAGTGGATGGTTGTGACCAGTATTTGGAGGTAATTTTCAGCTGACTAATGGCGGGCCAGCTAGTGATACTTTGGCACAATGTGGAATGGAAAATGCTTCTGGGTCAGCTAGGGCTTTAGATCAAAAAGGGTTTCATTTCCCTGGGAAGGCAGAGGATGCTGTGGGAGGAGAAGGGAGAATCATTTCTGTAGAATCCAGGGGTGAACTTGATGGCTGAAAGAAATGGATTCTCAAGTGTGGCCCGGACCTGAGAGAAGGAAGTAGCAGCTGGATGAGATTGTCCCTTCTGTCAGGCATCTTGATTTTGATTAGAGTTTTAAAACATCATGATATGAAAAAGAAATCTTAGATTTCTCTGGGAGCTAAAACATGGGCCCTTTAGGGGGTTAACACTGTGTTCATAATTCCCATTTTTTTAAGCTTTATAAACCAACTGTAAGGTAAACACAGTTGCTCTCATTGTTGAAAGCAAACATAAGCTTCCAACATAAATTCAGGAAGCCAGTCACTTGTCCTGAATAATTAATTGCGTTTGGGTTGTTGGGTCCACCCTGATCAAAATTGGAAAGTTGACAAAAATGGTAAGTGACTTACTCTAGCATGGTCTCTTTCCTCTCTTTATCATCCAGGCATTCTACCTACTCAAGGGTTATCATGCCTCCCAAGCTAATCCTAGGCAAAGAGTGAGTTGATGTGTTTAATGATTGGAATGCCTTCCAGAGTATGAGTAAGTTTCAAAAGAAAACAGCCTTCAGAAGAAGAAATGGCAAGACAGGATTTTGGTCTAATGCTGAATGGTGACTCACAGGTGAATACCGAGAGTGTCTGCACCAAACATTTCAAGGCCAACCCTGAACTAAGCATCATTTCATTTAACACAAAATAAAAACCTGAAGTAGGTGTATTTCATCCTCTATGTCACAAATGAGGGGAAACCTGTGGTGTGGGACACTGATGTCACATCTCACGCCAAACAGATTTGAACCAAGAGTTGCCTGACAGCAGAGCCTGTGTTCTTCCTTCTTCACAACGGGCCTGGGATTAGAGCACATGGTAGAGGCCAGCACCAGGCACTTTGCGACAGCCAACATCCCCCAATGTCCCAAGGGTGGCCTGGAGTGAGCCTCGTTAGGCTGAGGGATTCTGGAATATTCTGAAACCTCCAATGCCAACTGGAATCCAACAATTATGAATAATTTCTACTAATTAAACGTCTAAAAAATTTAATTATGAAGAAGTGGAATTTCCTCCTGACTATGGTTGATATTTTGTAGGCAAGAGGGTGGTCTCCTACTACACATCCTCCTCACTCCACTTCCTGCCCCCACCAGACACCCCCCACATCAGTGGACATACTTGGACAGAGGCCTCAGAGCTGAGAGCTGTCTGTGTCAGCTGCTCAGTGAAGCCAAACGCTGTAAACGTCCTCTGTGTCTTTGTCTGTGTGAGGGAAGTTTTTCCTCCAGATGTTCCCTCTTCTCTGGAAAACAGTTTCTTTTCTTCACAATAACACTGATTTCAGAGTGGATTACTTACCAGTCACTTGCTGTGAAAAGTAGGAAGGTAAAGGACACGTTTCTGGAAGATGTAATCCCATGGAGATCCACACTCTTTCTGAGGATGGTTGCAGAAGTATCTTAGGAGAACCCCCTTACCCGCTCATTCCTTCCCTGCAGCTGAGGTTTAGAGGCACAGAGGTCAGCTTTGGACCCTCTAGCCTGTTACTGAGTACTGTATGAGAGGCATCCATGTGAAAATATCTTTTGTTTGTTTTACCATGAAGCCGAATAATATCTACGACCGCGTTTTGGATACTCCAAAGCACTGTGAAGACTGACCTAACATTCACAGCTGGACCTCAGTATTATTCCAAGCCTGCCTGATGCCCACGTCCCGGCCACTTTGTTTCCCTGGAGCACCTAATTCCACAGGACACCAACCGCAGCCAAGATTACACTGAGACAATGATAAAATGAAACAAAACAGGGCCACTTTCTAATTTGGTTGTAGATAAAAACAAGGTCACGGTGACATCCACAAAATACTGAATCAAAAAATCGTCCCACTGTCTGACAGCCTTCAAGCTAGAGGGGAGCTTCGCTTTTTTAGACCATTCCCCAAATAACCCCAACCCCAACTCTATTCCTATCATGAGTGCTTTCTAGTATTCTCTTACCGAGATACGGCCCCGACACACATACAGTTTTCTGTGGTGTATGTTCTCCCTTGCGAAAGGAGTAATAAACCCTATTCTTTTAATTTCAAGTATATTCTTTTTTTTTTAAGATTTTATTTATTTATTTGACAGAGAGAGATCACAAGTAGGCAGAGAGGCAGGCAGAGAGAGATGGGGAAGCAGGCTCTCCGTCGAGCAGGGAGCCCGATGTGGGCCTCGACCCCAGGACCCTGGTATCATGACCTGAGCCGAAGGCAGAGGCTTAAACCACTGAGCCACCCAGGCGCCCCCCACCATTTTTTTAAAGGTTTTATTAATTTATTTGACAGCGAGAGAGAGACACAGCAAGAAAGGGATCACAAGCAGGGGAAGTGAGAGAGGGAGAAGCAGGCTTTCCCGCAGAGCAGGGAGCCCTATGCGGGGCTTGATCCCAGGACCCAGGGACTATGACTCAAGCCGAGGGCAGATGCTCAACGACTGAGCCACCCAGGTGCCCCAGTTTCAGGTATATTCTTGTCAGACTTGGCTGCAGGACATTGAGAAGCCTCATGGTTAACCCAAACTTTGCCATTGCAAAGCCAAAGTAGTTAATGGTCTCCCTCTTATCCCTCTTCACCCCATCCAATCTTCAAATGAAGATTGTAAGGCGGGACAATTTCCCCTGCACTCCTAAGGACCCTAAGGGTCAATTTAAAGTCTTCTCACTTATGGGCGCCTGGGTGGCTCAGTGGGTTAAAGCCTCTGCCTTCGGCTCAGGTCATGATCCCAGGGTCCTGGGATCGAGGCCCGCATCGGGCTCTCTGCTCAGCAGGGAGCCTGCTTCCTCCTCTCCCTGTCTCTCTGACTGCCTCTCTGTCTACTTGTAATATCTCTCTCTGTGTCAAATAAATAAATTAAATCTTTATAAAAAAAAATAAATAAAGCCTTCTCACTTAGGAAAATGGTCAAGTGCCTTGCTTGCCAATATGGAGTACAGGTCTCTTCCATTCTTGTGGTGGGCTCTCATGGTGGATCTTGAGAATCACTTTCATTCTAGAAGGCATCTATACCCTCTAGACTCCACTGGGAAGGATTTGTGCAGAACTGGCTAGTGGAATAATGGGAGGTACAGGTTACTCAGATGTTTCCTACATGGATAAAAGTGTAGTTGGGCTCATGGGCAGACGTCCAGTGATTGCGGGGCCAAGCCAGCAAGTATGCGCATGCGTGAGATAGGACAGGTGTAATGCCGCCCAAGGTCATGGAGTGATTGGCCAACTGGCAAGGGCATGTTCTTTCAGAAGAAGGGACAACGTAATCCGTGCTTGTTGCTGCCGTAAGGCAGTGGGGTCCCGGTGTGGCCAGATGTTTGGGTTTTTCAAGTGCAGTGGAAATGCAGATTTTAAAATGTGAACTCTTCTGATTTTCCGATGCTGGTATTCAATTCAAAGGTGTAATAGTACCATGGATATTTTGAAAGCCACATAACAAAGCAAATTTAGGCTGTTTGTGGTTTTTTTGACTTTGCCATATCACTTTCTCCTCGTATAGAGGGAGGCGAAAGAAGCATGATAAGAACATTTGAATCATTATTCGTAAGTCTACTTAAAAATATTTTCTTGCTGTGGGAGTCATTCTGTGCATGTTTTCCTAGAAAAGTAAAATTTTGAATATTTGGTTTTCCTTATAAATATATGCAATTCTTTTTTTTTTTT